>JAAAKE020091399.1:0-20688 GCA_010014785.2 Anisolabis maritima | reverse complement strand
AGAAAATAAGACCGCTTTTACAAATCTCGATACTATGCCACTCTCGATACTATGCCACTTTTGCTCTGTCCCGGCAGCTGGCATAGTATCGAGATTTGACTGTATAACAAAATTTAAATAATAAACTATGTATTATATATACTAATAACGAATTGTCCGTCCTTCCATCTCGGAAATATAAGTAATTGATTAGCTGAAACTTTGAAATTTTCTTTAAATATTGAAGATGTAATGAAAAAATATCGCAAAAAAAATATAAAGTGCTCCAGGGGAACACAATTAGTAAGATAAAATGAATCAGGTGTGACTGCCGCACATCACACAACCACCTAAGGTGAGGAAAATTGTGTGGAGTGCACCTCCCTTTTCCCCATTAAAATTTTTATTTTCTTATTAATTCTAAACTATAATATAATTTAGTATTACAATTCCACTCATATTAATACACATCTGTAATAGTCAGCTCATTGTTTTCATAACGTTTGTTGTATCTGTTTTTTTTTTATATTTTTGTTTATGCATACAAAACGTTTATAAAAATATTTTGCTTCCATGAAAATTTAATTTGTTAAACGATATATTTAAATAATAAATATTCGAACAGTTACAAGTTCCTTATTATTTTTGATGAAATGCTGGTTTGTAACATTTCCTAGTATTCTAATAGATTATTATATTTTTTTGAAGAAAGTTCATTACCCTCCCATTTTCTTTATCATTTTCTTTACCAATCAATTGATATTTTTTTTTCTAAAATAACGTTGGATGGAAAGTCCCACCCTCACGTCAATGTTGTGATTACCAAGGCTAATTGAAAGTCTCGCAAAGATGAGGGGAGGAAGAAAACAACTCAAAATAAACAATTGGTTCTCTCTCTCTCTCTCAAGCCTGTTTATTCTAGAAGGCCCTCCGGAATTTTTTTGCTTACTACTAATACTTTTTTAAGTAAGTCAATTGTTTATTCTTATAAACAAACAACGGAATATATTAAAATCTAATTTTTTTAAATCAACTTGTTTCTACAATACGTTTCGTTCTTATTATCAGGATGACAAACTCATTGCCAATATGCGTGCGCAGATTTTGGTCCTAGAAACGTTTAGTTACCTTCTGGTGATTTTGTTTGATATTAATACGCATTTCCCTTTTCCATTTAATTAGAAGCAGTCCTCACACATAAAAGACTAAAGCGCACTAAAGACATAGTTCTAATAGCTTCAAACTATTCCAAAATGATCATATAAATAGGACCTAATAAATGTAATCAAAAGAGCGCTGCGAACAGAAATACAAGTAAACGAAATAAAGAATCGGTGCTGGGCTCCTCCTTCTTTCCCTTTATAAAACGATGGTGGGGAAATTGCCGCGCCCTTTGGGAGCAAGCTGACTAGGCCATATAGAAAAATGCAGGCGACTTCTCTTAACTCTGTTGCGCATGCGTTCAAGGGAGAAAGCAAAAAGGGCGGAGTCTTGCTTGCATTTCTGGTTGCCTATATACAGGCGCTCTCATGATTTCATTAAAGTCATGAATGCATGCCTTTACCACAATAACTTGAATTTAAGGTTAGGGAGCTTAAGCCATCACAAATCACAATTACGTCTTCTATTTCGGAGATTGCCCGGAGGAGACATTAAAAAGGCTAGAAAAGTTTTTCTAATACCAAATGAGTAATTTCTCCATGTTCCAAGAAATACGTGATTTGGTTTGCAAACCATTTTCAGTTTCTTAGCGCATGCGCTATAGTCATTTTATAGCCATATAATATCAACCTTTTAATGTCAACATAACATTCTTAATAGCTTTGAAAATCTAGAGAAAAAATTTCAAATAAATTTACGGATGTGCAGTTTATAATCTGTCAGTAATTGTTTGTTGAAACAAACTTATAATAAATTATATTCACTGCCAAATCGCTAACTAATCTCACTCTGCCATCTTTTTGTCAGAGTCGCGAGGAGAGACAGAGATATCTTTGAGTTAATCTAAAAGTTCATACAACAAAACAATTCTAATCTCTAATTTTCAAGGAATTAACTGCGCCATTATCTATTCAATCTACCCTCTCTGATTTACATGATAATACGTTAGATAATTAATTATCAATGGTTGTTTTCCACCTCTTCCTCTCTCTCTCTCTCTCTCTCCTTTAAGACTAAATCGTAGACCCTTTTTATTTCATTTGATGGGGCGTGGTAATTTTTATATTTTAAATATAATCTCTCTCTCTTTCGCTCTTTTGAATTAAAAACAATAAATTTATTTTTGAAATTTAACCGTTTATTTATTATACTGCAATGCTGATTTGTAATGGCGCAACGGGGAGATGTCCTATTTTAAAAGCATAGAAAAGTAAAATATTCAAATCGAAATCGATTTATACAAATATACATACAACATAGCTATGAACAAATTTATATTTAAATCATATTGTAGAAGGATTGATGGAAATTGTGTCTTCGCGACGAAATTTCAGACTTTTCATTCTTGAAGCTTAAATTTTCTAATAGTTACCCAGATCTTAAAATAATTGTTTTTCGATTTTGTATCCATTTTGTATGGATCAATTGCCCTACTGAATTGTATTCTTGGACCAGGGTCTCGTTCATTAAATTTCTTTGGTACAAATACAAGACTCCTATTAAACAAATATAACTCTCCTATTTTTAACTAAAAAATATCGTCACATTTGCCATATCATCTTTAATTGGCGTTTATATTAATATATAAATGGCATGAGAGAGCAAGAGTGTCGTTATAATTAAACTTGAAATATTCTTTGAGAAAAAAAATATATATGTGAAAAGTTCGTAAAATAAAAAAGTACTTAAAGCTCTTTCTCTCTCTTCTTTAAATGAAAGGGAGAGGAATGTTTAATATATTATTAACTTAGAGAATCTATTCTCTTTGTCATATTAAATAAAATGTTTATTTGAAGGATTCCTCTTGAAAATGAAAAGCTGACAATTTAATTTTTTTCCTTTTTTTTTTTATAATCCTCTTTTCAAAAAGAAAATAAAATGTGGATTGAATTTCGTTAGGAGAAAAATAGATTTGTGTTTTGTTTTGTTTGTATATTAAAAAATACAGAATGTTTGAATGGTTCTTATTTAAAAGAATATAAATAATCATTAAATTTTATCATTTTTAGGTTAAAAATCAAATGATTCGGAAAAATCTTGCTTTCACTCCTTTCATGTTCAAAACATTAGTAAAAATCCGGTGAGAATAAACGTACATCGCATAGCTCTCTATTACCTAAGAAAAGGAAAGCTGAGTGATGTGTTGTCACAGTAGATTTTCTTCGTTGGGTCCTCTAGGTACAATTTTACTTTACCTTTTATTTTTAGAGATTTTTCGTTGGTCACTTATCAATTAATTTTTTTTTTTTTTTTGTGGGAAAAGTCTTAAATTAAAGGCTTAAAAACCCTCAATCCTAACAAAAAAATCATTCCCCGGTTGGTTACCTCTGGTGTATCGTGCACTGATGACACACACCATTCCCTATCTCTGAGCCATTCCCGGTATTCCCCCAAACCCATCTCTCATCACTTATCAATTAATATCAATAAATTTCTTTATGCCAAAGAAAGATTTATAATTATAAAAAAATTAAATTTCCAATTAAATCTCGTTTATTATTAAAAACATAAGAATTAAAAATATTTAGATTATGTTTCCATGGCAACGAGATATCTTAACTATGTGATTTTTATATTCTTAAATTGAGAGACCCACACTATTTTGAGATGGGAAGGAATTTAAAGATTATTTAATTTATTATAATACAATTTAATCAAAATCGTTAGAATATTTTAAAAGAAAATCGAAAAAACCTAAAAACGTACAAATGTCCCAAACAATTTTGGGGGGAATAAGGATTAATACATTCCAAATATCATATAATAAATAAATGATATATGAATTTTAATCAAAGGTAGAACGAATTTTGAAAAAATGAAAAAAAAAACTAAAAAAATACATCAGTAAAGTACTAGTACTCTTTGCTCGATTTTAGCTCGAAAAGCTTCAATGAGGGTACCTAACTTAAATATAAAATTTCAGCCCCGTATTTTTTTTTTTCGATTTTTCACAGACAGACAATTTTACGAGACCCATTTTTTTAGACTCAATGGATCTTAAAACCTATATTTCCGTTGAAATCTCAACATCAAAATTTTTATCATTTTGAACCCTTCCTTACATTTTATTCGATTTTTAACACAAAATTCCAGTCAAACTGTTGTAATGTAATTTCGTTTCCCCTTGTCCAGAGCGCGCTATATATATTTTTAAGTCTTTTTCGGCATTTAGACATCCTTATTTATTTATATTAATTGGTCGCCAATATAATTTAAATAAATTTTTGTTGCTCAGGACGGGAAACGTTCCATTGACCTTTGGTAGGTGAAGCCAAACCTCTAGCTCTGCCCAAAGGACAGGACATATTTTATATTTAAATAATAGATATTATTGTTTATATATTGTTGTTAAAAAAATAATTTAAAAGAATTGTTAATTTTGCAACTCTAATAAATATTCTATAGTTTGTATAATTAATTCTACCTGCTATTTATTTTAAAATGCAACAGGTTATGAGCGCAGCATGTTATTAAAATTATATATAAAAAGAATAATCATGAAAAAATAAAATAAGAAAAATTAAGCGGAAAGTCAGTAAATTATCATATTACCCAAAATAAACTTAAACATGTCTTCAGTTTGCTGAGTAAATTACCAAATTGAATCATTAAAAAGCGATAATTACGATATTCAAGCTCTTTTGATTTGCCATAATCTCTGGGGATGGAGATATTGTCCAAACTTCTGAAAATGAAGCTAAGATGGCTTGGGTAAAAAATGATCTCTCCTTCAGAACAAAAGCAAAACGTAAAATTGTCAGACGTATAAACAGGTCTTGGATAACTTTAAAACCAAAGGTCCTCTTAGGAAGGCTAGACTTCCCAAAACATATGGAGATCATTTAAATGAATGCACTGATACTGTAGATAAACTTGAACAAATCAATATATCCATTAATAATGATTTATTATGTATAATGATGCAAGTCCGTCATTTTAAAATTTTAGAGTTGGCATAAAAACAAGAGACTAATGAAATATAGAAGAATATGAGGCACGAAAGAGAAAAATAGAATGTAGATGTAATAATTCAAAAAAAGGAACTAGATATCAAACAATTTATGTAATAATTATTATAAGAATGAAAAATTTTGAGGCAGGTCATAAAGCAGTCAATTGATGGTATAATAATCAAGAAAATAGATACGTACTGAATACCAAAACTTTAATCTGAAGATCTGAATGTCTTTCAAGTAAAACGATCGAAATTTAAAAAAAATAGTGGGTGTTTCGATAGCACAAGTACATCTCATCTATGTTCAGGTAAGGCAAAATTTCAAGATTTAGAAGATGATCAAGGAATTCTTAGATTAGCTTCTGAAAATCAATAAACAAAAATAATTGCTAAAGACACAGTGAAACTTGATATTTCTAAAAACAATATTATAAATTTAAAAAATACTCTATTAATGTCAAATTTAATCAGGCGGTAAAGCTACTAATATGCCAAAAAAGTTATAGCCGTTTTCGAGAAAAAATTTACATATATATACATAATTACTAGTAGATATTTTTAATTCTTGTTTTTTTTAAGTCTTTTTTTGGCATCGGAGGCCAT
The DNA here is from genome assembly GCA_010014785.2 of Anisolabis maritima. Lineage (NCBI taxonomy): Eukaryota > Metazoa > Arthropoda > Insecta > Dermaptera > Anisolabididae > Anisolabis > Anisolabis maritima. The sequence goes on along the minus strand of JAAAKE020091399.1, from coordinate 14,990 downwards.
TTAGATCCCGTCCTTATTTATTTATATTAATTGGTAGCCAATATAGCCCCGTTGCTCAGAACGAGAAGCTTATATAATATTTAAAAAACAATGCATTTATTCAAAACCAAAATGGTTAAATAATTTTAAAAAATAATAAATAAATCAAAATGGGTTATATTATGTTAAAAGTAAAAATTTTGAAAATAATCTATAAATGTCCATAGAAAGTAATATTAAAATTTGGCATAAAAATTAGGACATATTACTTATTACTTATTAGCATTTAGGGTTCATTCCGTCAGAAGCGGATCCAAGTATTTATTTATATTTCTTCGAAGGGGGGAGAAAAGACTCTTCTGCTTTTAATGTCCATGACACTATAGTTGCCTCAACTAATCAGGAGAATATTGCTGAATTGAAAAAGAATTTAACGAAAAATTTTGAAATTAAAGACCTTCTAGATTTAAATTATTGCCTAGGATAGAGATTTTAAAGAAACGGATGATCGATAAATCAAAGAAAACTATATACAAGAAATTTTGAAAAAATATTACATGATAGATCCTGTATCTACACCAATGGAAATTGGAATTATATTAAGTAAGAATACAAAAGAAAAATTAATAGATTATCCCTATCAAAGCCTGATAGGAGCACTTATCTGCTAGTTGCAACACGTCCAGTCGTGAGCTATCTATGATCTGACATTTCGCCTCACAAACTAAGCGTGGCAGCTCCCTGAAAATTGACACACACGTCACGTCACTGTTAATACCAACACAAAAAAAGAATCAACTAAGTAGACAAGATGCAACTTCAATGCGCAATTTCAATATTCTCGTTACTTTTTACCTTGTATACGTATATGAATATCTTTTATAAAATCCATAGTGATTTAAATTTAATTGGTAGACAATTTTTTAATAATTCAGGAAGGGATGTAGCATACGAGTGACCCTTGGATCACGAGGCAAAAGCTTGTTTTGTCTCTGTTCAAAAGGCTTTTTTACACGAGCCGGTTTATTGAACAAGCAATTTGAATTGGCTCGTATAAAACACCAAATTGTCTCTCAAAATGTAAACAATTCAGATTGTGCGAAAATGCTCTATTTTCAAACAAGATATTATATGTTTGTTTTGTTTCATTTGTGTTGGTCAAAGAATTCTCAAACTACCCTTTAGGGCCTAGTTGATATCCAGGATCTCTCATTCATAGAAGCAATCTTTGAATAATCTAATCTCGAAAAAAACCAATATCTAAATAAATAAAGGAAAATATTTATTTTATTTTTGTATGGATTGTTTCTAGGTTAGAATACGAATTGAGACAATTTCTTTCTTAAGGCTCGTATAAAAGAGCCTAAAGGATCAAGGGCAAATATGGCGAATGTTTTTGTTTTTATAATGGTTATTTTCAATTATTATTGAATTAGCATAAATATTTTCCCTTTCCTATTTATGAAATTTATAGTGAAAAAGATCAAAATCGTTAGAGCCGTTTTCGAGAAAAAATTTACATATATATACATAATTACTAGTAGATATTTTTAATTCTTGTTTTTTTTTAAGTCTTTTTTTGACATCGGAGACCATTTAGACTCCGTCCTTATTTATTTATATTAATTGGTAGTCAATATAGCCCCGTTGTTCAGAACGGGAAGCCAACCACTGACCTTTGGTACGTGAAACAAGACCTTTACCTCTGCACCACGGGACAGTGCTAATTCTTATGTTTGATAATAAACAGAATTTAATTGCCAATTAATTAATTTAATTGTCTTAAATATTGATAATTGATTAATACACACACAAACGGGAAATTTATAATAAAAATGAAAGATAATATAAAATTGTGACTGGCTACCTAGGGGGCCGGTCCAAAAAATTTGCTGTTGATGTGTTCACGTCACTCCAGATTTATTTGTATGAAGATCTTTGTTCTTAGAGTGGACATTATTATTATAAGATCTTTGTTTTAAGATACTTGTGTTTTTTTTTTTTTCTTGCAAGGGAAAGGATAAATTATCTCATGATAAATTCATTGTTTTTTTTTTTTCACTCTGCACATTGAGAATTAGTCAAGCTTTTTGCCAATTTCAATTTGTGTATAATGATTTTCTTATAAATGGGACTTGGCCAGAGCCACTTTTTTAGGTGAAAGATCATTTGTCTTGCCCAATAAATATAAAAAAAAAATCACTAAAAGCCGAACTGTCCAATAAAGACAAAACACAATTTATACGCCTTGTATTTTTCAATGGACCAAAAAACTGCAAAAAATGTATTTTTTTTTAAAATATCATAACAACACTTCAACAAACTAACAATCTATAGAGTCAGTTTATTAAGGTTAGTTCTATCAAATGATGCAATAAGGAAAGTCATTAAAAAAATAATTATAACTTATTCATAATCAGCAGCAATGCTCTCAACTGAAAAAAGAAATAAGTTACTAGTACACTTAAATATGATGTATTTTAGAGAAGAAATATAAAATTTGTATTTAATTATAATTATCAAAAGAAATTTTATATATCTATTCAATGTTATAACCTGAAATTGTCTAAATGAATATGCCTGATATGACACCACATAACACAATTTTTTTAACTTGGGGAAGAGGGAGTTAGGTGTTGTGCGGCTATCACACCAGATTACATAAAGCTGTTTCTTTTAGTTTTAAATAAGGTCATATTTATGCCTAAATATTTCTGCAGTAGAGATTTTTGCCCCAAGAATTTTATTATTTCAATTAATCCTCATTGTTTTTTGTCGTTCTCGGAATCTGAAGCCTTTCTGTGTCTGTTCTTATTTATTTATATTACTTGATTGCCATATATCTAAAATAAATACATTTTTGTCGCTATCGAACCACTAACTTTTGGTACGTAAGGCGAGACCTCATCCTCTGAACCCAGGAAAAATTCCGTATAGTAACCAAAGTTGAATTAAACTTTTTATAACAATTGGAAATAAATGTAAAAATAAAATTGATCTTTCCTAATAATGTCACTACTAAAAGTAATTCAAAAATAATCTTTCAAATATATTTGCTTTCTTAAAAAAAAGGAAAGTAATTTTTTTTCCTTTGAAAAATTTAATAATAATATTTTTCAACAATTACTTAAACGGAATATACTCCCTCTCACATTCTTCAAAAACATTACACATAATAGCTCGTATAAAAATTGGTAGGATTTGTAAAAAATCAATTACACTAGAATGCTATTTTGTTAACTAAAAGATACAGCTAAACTCCGTCTAGCTACGCCAATATAAATACCGTTTCTATTATATTTCTAATATATATATAAATCAGCAAGAATTATATTCAACTATAAAGAATTTTTTTTTTGGTAATGAATAAATTTCAACAAAAATTTCCCTAAGGTCAAAAAAAAAGGTTGGAGAAGCAAAAAAAAAAAAATTCAAATGGCATCCCTCTCTCTCTTTCTGGTTTTATTATCTCCGGGGGGGAGGGGGGATGAAGGAAGTGTGCTGTATTACAGATTGAGAGACATGGATCCCGGGAGGCTGGCTTTTAATGATCTGAATAATTATTTCATCTTTTAAATGGCGAATTAAATGAGCAGACGTTTATAAATATTCATATAATAAATAAATAAATAAGTAATTTTATATCTGTCAAAAAAAAATTATTTTTTCCTATACAAATATTAATAAATCTATAGAGACTATTCATGAAATCTTGAAGCTTAATTTATCGGTATTTGAAGATAGAGAAGACACGCAATTCAAATGTGGGGGATTATAGGAAACCAGGGCGATTTTCTTTATTTATTTGATGCTCTTGACTGTCTCAGGGGATCTCAAACCGTGTATTTCCGTTGAAATCTCGACTTCAATTTTGTTTCCGTTTGCAATACCTTCTCATTATATATTATATTTATAGGTAAGAGAAAGTAATAAACAAAAGCATAATAAGGCGATACCTTTCGCCTCTTGTTCAGTATCTTCTCTTTTGTGTAAAAGATCTTTCCTTAGATATACTTATCATCTTATTATGTATATATAAATGAATATGTATAGGTAAAGGAAAAGGAGAAAAGTCTTAACTTACTGGCAATCTTTTCGGACTCGAGTCGGAGTCAGTAATTAGTTTTTAAATATACGAGTCGTTGGCCGTTGCGTTGGTGAAGAGGAAAAGAAGGCCAAGCATTTCTCGGATGCTTGCCCTCGACAAAAACGAGTGTTGAACGCACCCCCCCCCTCCCCCTCCCCCCAACGGTACCATATATGTATGTATATTCTATAGTCGAAAGGACATCCGAAAATAATTTAAATAAGAACATGTAAAAAAATCATAAAATTTTTTGTGTGGGCATACCATACCTACAACAAATTTGTTTCTGCAAAGTAGTACACAATTTTAATAAATTTTATTATTAACTTTTGCGAGTCTTTAATTTAACCTTGTCACGCACCAAATGTGGTTCGCTTCCCGTTCTGAGCGACAAAAATTTATTTAAATTATATTGGCTATCAATTAATTTAAATAAATAAGGACGGTGTCTAAATGGCCTTAGATGCTGAAAAAGTCTTTAAAAAAAGTCAGAATCGGGTCTGAGAATTTTTAACTGGATTCAGTGTCAGTGCGAAAACTCAGACCATACTCATACCATTCATACCCACAATTTTTTTCCATTTATTAGGATTGGTATCAATGACCATACCCTTTCCAAAAATACATATAAGATTACAAAATTAAATATATATATAAAAGAAAGCATATAGATGACGCAGTTTTTAAATATTATTGTCTAATAAAACGCTTTAATTTAAATATTTCTCTTTTCTAAGTGAAAGGTAACTGTATATGATAGATAAAACTTTTTATTAACATGAACTGGTGTGAACAATTGGTTAATTGAAATCACAATTTTTTTCCAGGTCCTACTTTGAGAAATCTTAAATATCTAATTATATCTTAATTAAAAAATTAGATCTGTTTATGCTTAAATTTAAACAAACACATAGATTCTTTAAGAAAAAGAAAAAGAAAGAAAAATCGTTAAATCAATCTGAAAAACATGTCAGACGCAATCTTAATCCCGGTGCTAAAACATTTCCTTACTCTAATGCCCATTTCTTTTTTAAGAGAAGGATTTTCTCATTTCATGGTTGATAATCCCTCAAATGAAAACAAACTTAATCATTTCCCGTCAAAATTACATTGATTAAAAGAGATAAGTAGAAGAGAGAATGAATGGATGGGAGTGATGAGGAGAGTGTTAATGTTTATGTGGTGTGGTGGCTTTCAAAAGACTAAATGCGAGAATAAAAGACTGGACGGAGAGACAGACGTACGAGAGGAGGGATCTTTTAGATAGCCACTTGTGAATTTAATGCCTAACATTTCCTCCTTGTGAATGACGGGATTTTCAAAGAAGATCCTTCCTCCTTTTCTCTTTATGACGAACATCCAAGATTTTTTAAATCTAATCAAGATGATTTATTGGAAATTAATAATTAATTCCACCCCCCCCCCCTCCCTTCCGGTTAATTATTCAACAATGTAATTTTATTTAAACATTTTGAAGATGATCTAGGAAGATAAGCTTTCAGCCAAAGGAAATTAAATAAAAATCTTATTTAATTTTTGTCAACGATTCGGACACAAATCATGTTCATCATGACACTTAAATGTTAATACGAGGGTTGCCTTTTATATTTGGGGTTTGTTCTAACCTAGTGCTGCTGACATTTCTATCGTAAATTTGGACATTTTTGATGGTATACGTATTCAGGGCGTATTGACATACGAGCGCTATTTGTGTAGTTTACAATAACTTGAAATCATCTCGGCTTAAAATGAACATTTTCGAACGATTATTTACAACATTAGACGGGATTAACCCAACAACACTATATCGATGAACTTAATTCGACCTTTAGCGATGAAGCACCAGCAAGAACTACTGTTTATCAATGGTTTGTCGACTTCAATGGCCGTAGTTCGGGTTAAGGACGAATTTCTTGAAGGTCTTCCAAAATCAGTTTTTGTTCCGGAAAACATTGATGCTGTGCGTGAACTGATACCAAAATCAGTTTTTGTTCCAGAAAACATTGATGCTGTGCGTGAACTGATACTGCAAGATCGTCATGTGACTTGTCGTGAGGTTGAGGTATCCTTAGGCATTAATGCGACCAGCATACATACATTCAATATTGAATGAACATTTGGTCGTCAAAAAAATTTGTTTTTGATCTAAAATCCCGGAATATAAAAGGCAACTATAGTTCGTGATGTATTGTATTTTATATCTATATTATTAAATTGTAATAATATAATATGTTTCATTAGCATATATGTTCTCCACTTCCTTGTTTTGGGCTTTTCATATGGATTAATGTTATTACATAACATTAATAATATAGTTATAAAATACAATTTACCACGTACTATTAACATTTAATTGTCCGGATTAAGGACTTCATTGTCTGAAACGTTGAAAATTAAAAATTAAATAAATTTTTATTTAATTTCCTTTGGCTGCAACCTCATCTTCCTAGACATTTTAATAATGGTTTGAGAAACATAAACTTCCTCATAACCCATTTCTTTCAAACTAAAATATCACTAAATCATTTGTTTTCCTCCTTCCTTAAGTTAGGAGTTCTCAAATTTTTTAAATTCTTTCTTAGGCGGTTCCATAGTAATGTGTAAGAACATTTTGAGGTTATGTTACATAATTTGTATTAATAACAAGTTCTTCAATTCATAAAAAATAAAATCTATCGTATAAATTTAAAATATTCGATTTGGCAACCAATTTTATAGCTCCTGATTTTCTGAAAAATAAGCTTCGAGATTTTAAGAAAATTTTAATTTATTTTTTATCAAAAAAAAAACATAATTTCTGAATGTTTGAATTCTCTCAGTCAGTTCACAAACTTTAAAAAATATTTTTAAGAAAAATCTTTTGGAATTAACATAATATTGCACAATATTTAATTTAATTTATGAAATGTGCTTAATATTTCAGAGTGTAATCCTGTAAAATTGATATTTACATGAAACCTAGAACCTTATTGAACTTGTTGCCAAAAGAGAAGTAAATTTATAAGATAAATTTTGTCGGTGTAGATTTTAAGGTCAAAGAAAAATTTATGAAATGGGGAAGGGAATTGAGAAATTTTGGATGCCAGTTTTAGTGGAAAATAAATGTATATGAAAGTTTGGAGTTTAAATTAGTTTCTTTCTATTGGTTACAAGTGATAAAATAATTACAGGGTCTTTCATAAATCCCTCCAAGCTTTAAAACATTGATAGTATGATAACTCTGACAGACACAGCAAAACAAAAGAAACAGGTACAGAATCTCTCCAAATTTGCATCCTTTTTGAGTTTGCATTATGATTTTGTCCGATCATCTCTGAACTCGTAGGTCTTGGGATTGGTCGTACTACACGAGATGACGCCCTTCTTCTTACATGGCCTCCTTGATCACTGGACTTAAACTCCATGCAATTTTTTCGTAAAGAGTTACATCAATGATTGTATCTCCTTTGTGATGCCATGTAGTTTAGCAGAAAGATCAAGGATGCATTCCTTGGTATTGTCCGTAGACGGTTGGGTCTTGTGTCGCAAGAACTGGAATACAGATTGTTGTCTGCCACATCAGCAAGGATGCATATATCGAGCATCTGTAATTACATACTAAATTGGAAGAGATTCTGTATCTGTTGATATGAATCCTTTGCCATAATAACTTTGGCATAATTTTAATTTTGGTATAATATTAATTATTGTACTCACTCATGTACGAGGGATTTATGAATAATTCTGTCTCAAGGATTAAATATTACTCCCAGTTGTGTAGCCAAGAGGTTTTTGTTTTTTGAAACCATCAAATAAATTTCTTTCTCTCTCTCTCTCTCTCTCTTCATGAAATATCAACACAATGGTACAAAAGAAAAAAAATAACCGATTCTTATCAAAAAATAGAATATTTAAAAAGTGATTCATTAAGAGAGAGAGGGATTGGAATCACGAAAATTAATCACAAAGCATTTGCACTGTTTGGATTCATCATCTATTTCAATTAACAATTATGAATGATGGATGCCTGTTCCTTCCCTCCCACCTTCTTGAAAAAAGAAGAGAAAAGTAGCTACTACGTATTGTATTCATTCCGTGATTAATTATTTTTGCGTAAATTTGTTTCTGAATGGCTTTTTGTTGTTGTCATTTAGCAACCCGTAAAATCAATAATATTATTATTTTCTTTTGAGAGAGTTGCTTTCTTGCAAAAAAATGACGTTTTCTTTCTAAATTATTATTATACTATTGTTATCTATAAAAACCAATTACGAAAAACCCAAATTTGTTGGAATTGTCGTTAAGACTAGTTCAAAAGAACGAGTCTTTAAAAAGAATGAAGAACTAACCTGAATTAAAGAATGCCCGTTTCAAGGCAGTTTTTAAAATTTGTTTACAAGAGTGGAGTGAAAAAGGCAGAAAATTTTTCTTAATTAAAGTTGTTGAAAAACATTAATATTTCGTTGAATGGTTAAAATAATACCAAATAAATTTTTAATCGAAAGTATTTGGATATTTTCTGTCCGATGAAAATTTTTTTTGTTGATCTTGGTTGATTTTCGGATTCGTAAAAAGTATCTCACCAATTTTTTTGCCCAGTTAGAAAACATTCTAATCAAATATTTTTAATAGGTTAATTTTTACTTTTTCGTATAGTATAGAGAAAGAAGTATTGTAATCGTCCAAAAAATTTTTTTCAAGATTTTAATTGTTCATGACGTTTTTCTAAAAATCGTGGTAATTCAAACATTATTTCACTGAGAAGTGTAAATAAAATATTGTATAGATGAATTATATCAATATCAGAAACCGCTATTAAAATTAAGCCCACTTCTGACAACCGGAAGAAGATACTTTAACTTGGCAACTCATATATAAATATAGAGTCGGGAGGAGTCCACGCCCGATTTTTTTTTACTTTTTAGCAGGCGAAAAAATTTCTAAAATTCTCTAGCCTAATAAAAATATCAAACTATTTTTTTTTTTTTTTAATATTTTTATTTCCTGAACCATCAAATGGTTTTTATTACTTTACATGTATGTATCTCATATATATTTATTTCTTTATATGTATATATCCTATAGTTCCAAAACGTTAAAAACAACAGCAAAAAAGTTTCTGCTTAATCGCTCGTCATTTTCTGGTTCCACTGAAAATTCTGAAGAAAATTCATATTGATCAGTCTAAGACAAATTTCGCCCTCCCTCTCATACTTGTTTTTCTTCCCACCAAAGTAGATGCGGTCCAAAGAGTGTATTATTTGTTTGGCGAGAACGTGAAATAATTTATTACGCTTGCGTGGCGTTTTTGACAAAGTAATTCATGTTAAAAACATAAAACCGTTAAATAAAGTCAGTATAAATATTTACTTTAGATATTTTCAATATTTTGGACTGAAATTTGGACACAATTTATTCTTGGAATCTATTTGGACTATAGACAATATGAATTTCAAAAAAAGCTCTTGAAACCAAATGACGATCAAGATATATTTGTAGATTCATAGCCCTAATAGATAGGTTTATTTAGGCGTAGGAGACATATTTATTTTATAGGTCTGTTGCAAGGAGAAGACCAAATTGAAAATTGGATAAAATCACCTTAAGTTATTATTAAATACTTAGACCTTAAATATATATAATATAAAGCTTAATTCTCTTTGCTTCTTTTGTATGAATGATGGGCCTATTTATTTTATTTCATTTCCACTCTTTAGAGCGTTAATAAAACTCTCTCTTTTTCTCTTTGAATTAATCTCATTCAGTAATTTTATATCTAATTTCCGAACGAGAAAAGGAGAGAGATATTTAATTCTGGATATTTCTTTTGAATTTTTAATTCAATCATTAATAAAATATGATAATATTGATCCAATAATTGAGATAATGTAGGATAATGAAAGGAGAAGGAAAAAGAAAAAGAATAAACATATAAAAATTTAATGAGAGGAAAAATGATTGGAGAGGGGAGAGGAAAATAATAAATTTCTAAGAAGAAAAAAATAACTAAAATTAAATTTCTAAAAAAAAAAAAAAAAAACTAATGTGGCCAACACGTAACCTACAAATTAGAGATAATATAAAATATTTTTGTAAAACCTAAGTTCAAGTTTCTTAATAAAATTTTTATATAAAATCGTAATAGAAACTTTTATTAAAAATTTTTTTCTAAATTTGAAAATAATTAAAATTTTTAAGGAAAAACTGACAGTATTATTACATGAAACATATTCTACCAGCTAAGGCAAGGTAAGTTATGTGCTGACACACCCGGTCCGCCTAGGTAAAAGCGTTTAAAGCCAATTAATCGATTTCATTTGAGTTGTAATTTATACAAAAAAAAAAAAAGATGTATTACCAGTAAATTTTGTTTGTTAATATATTAAATTGATCTTGATACCGTCAGCTTTAACTATTAAATTAAAATAATTTGTGTCCCATTAAGGAGGCTCTCTTATCAGAGAACCAGCAGCGGGTGGCCTAAAGTGAAAACTAATCCTAAAGAGAATGTGGCATGCCACCACCCAGCGATAAATAACACACAAGAAAAAACATTATTATTATTAATACAAAGTTCAAGTTAAATAGCCAATGAATAATTAGTTGTAAACCTATTTACTATTCATTGGATATACCTGTATGTACATTAAACGGGGAGTAAATTGATAGCAAGTAAAACCTTTAAATTAGCTCTCTCTCTCTCTCTCTCTCTCTCTCTCTATTTATTAATTTATTTCTTTTGGAGAGAGAATAAACAGAAATGTTATTTATCTTAATATTTAGAAAATAATATTTGTATATTTCATTCCATTTTAGTGTTTGTTTTCAAATGAATGATAAATATCATGATCACATAGGGTGATTAGAAAATTTTAACATATTCATTTATTTCTTATGCTGATTAGCTGCGATGCGAAGAGAAAAGCGATGATATGTTCAGACTGGAAATAAAGAGAATTTAGTTCTTTTCAGGATGTAAGAAAAAGAGAATGCAGCTAGTTGTTTTTACTTTCTCTTACCAATATATATAGTGAGAAAAAAATCGATATCGATATTCCAACGGAAATACACGTTTTGAGGTCCCCTGAGTCGCCTATCAAACTGGTCTCTCTGTTGGTGTACAAGATTTCTCAAAAAAAAAAAAGAAGCTCGGTACCCTCGTCGCACCTCGAAGCTTTAAATAAAATAGGCGAAAGAGTAACTAGTACTTTATTGATGTACTATTTTAATTCTTTCTAACTCCCATATATCAATTATTTATTAGATGATGTATTAGCTCTTATCCCTAAGGGGTGACGACTTCGACGCTAGTGTGACAATAAATCACTCATCTTTCTTTACCTTACGATTGAGAAAGTTGTGTGATGTGTTTATTCACATCAGATTTTTTTCAATTATCCAATTTTGTCCGGTTTGAATCTTTATAATTATGGTAGGCCTAGCTATGACCTATAATGTATAATACCTTTGAAATGATATTGGTAAGAAGGAGGAGAGAAGAAATATTTCCATTTTACAAGGATACATTTCATTCTTTTCTTTTATATTATCGATCCATTCTAAGCGACAAAATCCATTAGTGCATGGGTGATATCTCTTCTATTCAATTTTCCCATCTATAGAAAGAAAAAGATACCCCCCCCCTCTCCCCCTCCATATTTGTTTATATTTATTTTTTAGTTTTTTCAATAAAAATGCGGGAAGGTGGGCTCGGTAAGAAGTTTTTTTTTTTTCTTATTAAATTGAATCTAGTAATTATGATTGTTTAAAAAAATTATAGCTTTATAATAATAAAATTAATAATTCAAATAATAATTAGACATCTTATTATTAAATTAATTTATTTTATAATAATATAAAAAATAATTCCATTAAAAAGCGTTAATTAACATTTTATAGCTTATATTTAGTTTTTATTTGATTCAAGTGGGCAGTAATTTTTTTATTATTATATTTTTAATTAAAATCCGAATATAAATTTCATTTAATATTCATATATATTCTAGTTTAAATTTAATAAATTTAGATTTGCTAATTATTATTTTAAATTGATGTAAAAATGAATAATTAAATTTTTTGTTGGATTTAACAAAAAATATTGCTTGTACAAATTGTGAAATATTTTAATTTAAAATGAAAGGTATTTATTTATTTATTGAATCAGGTTTGTTGAAAGCTTATCTTTTGCTTCATCATCTATGGAGCTCTAGTTCTCATTGATATAAATTATATTGTCTACTAATTAAAATAAATAAATATAGGCAGAGATTCACGATGAGATGGGTGGCTGTACACAGATCAGAGATATATGGAAAGGGAGGAAGTCAGCATTATTTTGATAGTTTTATTTCGATAGAGACTACCCTGGCTGACTTCCTTCCTTTCCACATATCTCAAAGGCTAAAAATATTTCTTGAAAAAAGTCACTTAGAGTGATTAAATCAAAAATAAAATATTATAGTGGCGGAGCATTAATATAATTAAAAATTAAATAATTGTGTTTCATTTTTAATTTAACATATGAAAAAAAAAAAAAAAACAATTTATTTTTATCTTCAGAGAGAGCTTTTTTCTTTTTCGTTAACGCCCCAATCTCTTACTTCATCATATCAAAGAGAGAACGAAACCACTTTCAAAACGTGTATTTCCGGCGTTTTTACATATATAAAAATAAACGTCTAATATCCATCTAATCTAATAAATGTCGAAATAAAGAAGAAGAAGAGAAATCATCCATCCTTTTTAATTCCATTTCTATTTTCTATTCCCCCAAATCAAACACTTAATGTCATCAACTAAAATGCAAATTTCTACTATTATACATATGAGAAAATTAAGAAGTTTTAATAGGATTTTATTGAAATATAATGACGATAGAGAAACTTAACAAATTTATTAATTGCGTTATTAATATCTTAAAAGAGGGCGTTAGACGATGAATATTTTTAATTTATTTCAACCGTATAATATGAAACTTCAAATTATTTATTAAAGTTTCTCTCTCCGTTCTTCATTGAAAGGTAAATAAAGAAGTTAACTTGATTCCCTTTTAAGAATATTAATTAACATATTTTGAGGTTATTATTATAATATTTTATTTTTGATTTGATTCAAGCAGTTGAGATTTCTAATTAATCGAATAATTAGAAAGCTTATTATTAAAATCGTTAACCTTGTTCAAGATAATATGAAAATTTTATATTAATTAAAGATTAACTCTAGAGGAATTGCCCTGTTCCTTGGTGCAGAGGTAGAGGTCTCGCCTACGTACCAAATGTTAATGGTTTCAGGTGTAATTTGCTGAATGGATGCATAAGGGAATGAAATTTTCAATTTAGTTTTTTCAGAGACTTTTATGGTTTTTTTTTTAAGTTTCTTCGGCATCTGAGGCCATATAGACTTTATATGATATGTAATAAATTTATTTTCGATATATGTAATATAGGAATATATATTTACATCAATTGGTATAAATAAATTTTCATCGGACTGCCTAGGATTCGAACCCACACTCCTTGGCTTTTAAGGACTGTATCTTTAATCTCTCGGCCACGGGGGGAGGGGGAGGGGGTGCGAACGAAGGATGCATCACATCGTTTTTGGCCTTCCTCCGAACCTTGTTTATAAAAATATTTTTTCAGACCTTTTATGATGTTTTACAATGTGTTTAATTTTTTTTCTCCTCATCATATCCTCAAATAAATTTTGTCCATATATATATATATGTTTGTTATTAACAATTAGGACTTATACTCCGTTTAATGTAGATATTTCGACATCAGACATACACTTGTTATTTATTTATTTTTTTTTAAATTAGATCAATTTTAACTAAACAAATCCGTCTTTTCCTTACATACAATTTTCACAGATGTTGAAACTTAATTTTAATTATAAGACTTTTATGATTTTCTTTTTTATTAAATAGAAATTATATATTATTTTTAGTGGTTACAAATTTTTTATAACAATTATACTGTCTTTTTTTGTTTACTAGAGGAAATTGTCAAAGGATAAAATATTCCGTTCCATTTTATATTAATCTTTCTCTCTCGCTCTCTCATTACCAAAATGAATTTAAATTTTTTTTTTTAGTTGGAGACAATTTCTAGAATGAATTAACTTATAATAATTATTATTCCCATTTTATTTATTTATTTATTTATATTATGAACATTTCAAAGTATTTTATTTAAATATTAATATTAAAATATTTTATATAAATTCATCTTTTCAATACATAAGACATTAATAAGAGGTTGGCAATATGTAATTTTATACTTTTTACTTATCAGGTGAGGTCACTTTGCAGGTACAATATTCAAAACTCGTTTTTGTGCGGTTTAATAAAATTTATTTATATTATATTGACTACCAATAATAAATAAATAAGGACAGAGTTTAAATCAACTAAATGGCCTCAGATGCCAAAAAAGAAAAAAAAATTAAAAAACTATAGAGTATCTTATTAAAACTTCCTAATTTTCTCATATGTATTTAATAAAAGAAATTTGCATTTTAGTTTAGTAAAAAAAAAAATTGAGGCCCATTGTATTTATTTACATCTGTTCGACGTTTCGAGGCCTAGATGTCACCCATCTTCAGGACGTTAAATACAACAATTATATGGATTAAATTACAGTTTTGAAAAGAAAAGAAAGTATACCAGCCTTTATTATGATAAAATGATTTTATTTCATTCTTTCTAGTACAACGATTCAGTAACAAGTTGTGCTTTTTAGACATGAGAAATCATTTGCACACAAAAAAAAGGTGAAATTAAATCATTTTTATCATAATAAAGACTACTGTACCTTCATTCCCATTCTATAAAATTCCATTGACTATCATTGATTAAATTACATTATCAGAGAGAGCTGCAACGTCATCATGACGCGACAATCAATAGCCAATCCAAAGCTGTCATGGCAAACATTTTCAGATT
>JAAAKE020091388.1:0-20689 GCA_010014785.2 Anisolabis maritima | reverse complement strand
ACTGCTAAATTATAATTTTGTCCTGAAGAAATCAGTCAAAAAATATGCGAATAAAATTAACTGATTTGGATCCAAAATAAGATTATCTAAAATGAAAAATGAAAAATGCCACGGTTAACGGATTTGAATCTCAGTGAATTTATCTACACTTATTTCAAAGTACTTGTTACTTTTTAAAATAACCACATCATTGCTTTTGTGAAACTAACGTCATTGATATTTCTGTTTATGAAGTTTACTGAACATAGACTATTATTAGAGAACATCTGTATACCACATCGGTATTGGTTTTAATGCCTAATGAGTGATTTAAAAAAAATCTACAAATGGAGCAACAAAGAAGACCACACAATAATAAGTTATTAGTGTCTCCAAAGTCTCTTTCACAGAGACAATAATAATAATAATAATATATTTACATTTGAACATCAACAACCATAAACCACCTCGAGAAGATTGTTCTGACTACCGCGAGTGACAATTTTTTCAATTTACTAATTTACTATAAAAAACTTACAATCGCTAATTTTTTAATTCCTACATTTCTATAAAATAATAAAAAAATATTTAAAGCTGCCATCAGTAATATGATTTTAGATTAATATCTGAATATTTATTTATTTTCTCATTTTAAATAAATTTAATCCAAGACATAGTGGCTTGTGTAGAAAAAAATTCCCTAACACATTATACTGTTCGTATATTTTGTTAATTACAATGAGAAGTAGATTGGTTTTCCGCTTGCCAAACAGCCAAGTAAAGTTTCGATTTTCCCTTCCATTTTGCTCGTTTCTCGACCCCTTTTCCCCGAAGTTCGCAAGCAGTTATTTTTACCTTGACAGGACCCTATTTGACCGACTCCTAATCGTAACTGTTACTGTTACAGTCTGCTGCTACCATTCTCTCAGCTCTAGCAACCTCCATTTTTTATCTTCAATTTACTTATTTTGCAAAAGTTTCTTATTTAGATAATTGCATTTATTTAAACTCTTTGTCATTTTATTGTTTATTCATCATTCTCCTTTTTTTTTAAGTTAATTTTCTAGTAAAAGTCATTTATAAATTTAATCTATAAATTATTAGCTATTAAAAGTTGATAAAATTAAATTTTAGTCAAGAAGAAGAGCCAAATAGTTAGTGAAACTCTATTAATTGCCTTATCTAATTCATCATATTTCAACCTTCACCTTCTCATCAAAAATAATCAACTCATAAATACAACACATGTGTTTTTATCTTAAACGATATATTACTTGATGCTTGGCATATGGTTATTTTAAAACAACCCCTACTAAACTCTACTAACAAGTATTATAAAATTATATTTTCTTATAGCTAATCATAATATATCCTTTAATAGCTTATTTTATAGATAAAAATAAAAAATGTAATTTTACTATCGAATTTTTTTTTGTTAGCTTTTGTAAGGAGTTGTGTATGAATTAGCGTGGCATAAATCTTTTCCTCTCCTCTTTAGTAAGCAGCATCATAAATGCCACATAATATATATCAATGAAAAAGGGGAAGAGCAAATATAAATAAATTAAAATTTCTGCCATTACTTGTCAAATAAAAGTTTTTATAAAAAATATTCTATTTCAATAAAAATTTGTGTTTTTATTAGTAGAAGCGCTAGGATGGAATGTTCTCTTCCTTGGTTTTGAATATTCAAACATGGAATTGTTCATCAGGGTGATTTCACAATCGATTGTCGGTCACACAAATGTTAGGCTAATTTCGGTAGTGAAGCTTTCGGAGGAATACATAAATTTGATTTTAGATTTATTATGGTTTATTTAATAAAATATGTTTTAACACCTCATTTAATGACCTTCTTCAGGTACAATTTAAACAACTCACAAAGAATCCCCCATAGTGTTTATATCTAAAGAAGGGCACATAAGTAATATTTGAAATGTTATAATTTATATAAATAAACCACAGTAAATCTAAAACATTGTTTATTTATAAATATTTATTGGTTTTGGACAAATGTAGTAGATCTCATTATTTAATGTGGAATTTAATAGATATATTACAAAATTCCCATTAATTTTCAAAATGACATTAATGATTAAAATTGAAATATTTATTTTCAAAGCTTAAAATTGAAATGAGTTAGGTTTAATAATTTAATTAAAAAATTTCCGTAAAGGTAGAAAGAAAATTAATTCTTTTATATGTAAATTTTCTGTTTTGGCAACGAGTGGGGATAAGAAAGGACTTTTAATCTCGTACCTCATCAACTCATGTGAAATATAATTTTAGTAATTATTAAAATAACCTTCAATATTAAAATATTAGATGTCAGTATGTAAGTGAAACTTTAAAACTTTCATGTTTTATCAACACAATCGTATTTTCTAATAAGAATATCCGAATTATTGAATTTGGAATATATTTAAGAATTTTAAATAAAAAGTTCTTATACTACTAAAAAGACAAATAATATATACCTGACCTTTTTTAGGAATAAAATTTTCTAAATAAGAAATAAAAAATTAATTTCTCCTCTTTTTATATAAGTATTTAAAAAAAATGGCATCTATATCTATATCTATGGCTAGTATATATAAAATGATATTTATATATAATTAATTAGCTCCTAACGAAGACCACCTGCGCCCCCCAGGCTTAGACCCTTTAACCCTTTAACCCTCTCTTGGGAGAAGAACATTCATTTCATTAATTGTCGCTTTCTCATCTGAAACATATATATTTATATTATATAAAAAAGTTTCAAATTTATAAAAACATAAATGAAGCTGAGCCAAGCAGCTGCACCATGGGATTTAAGCCTAACAGTTGGATCGATTTACCTACGAGTAAAAAAAAAAATTTGAAAAACCGCGCAACGCATTTTCACCCTCGTACTCTCTTTCTAGAGCCCCTGTTTGTTTATCATATGTGATGGTCACATCGCCCCGCTGGCGCCACATTTTCATCATCATGTAACTTTTTTCATATCGCTATATGCTCACTTTTTGTCTCCCAAGCTGAATTGAACTGATCGAAATGTTTAATAATATATAATAATACAAGAGAGGTATTAACAGAAAAATTTATATAAATAATAACAAAATATACATATAATTCTATACGACTAATTTCCTAAGAAGAAAAATATTGTAATAACAATATGGAATGAAATTGGTTTATAACTAAAAAAAAAAATAGCATGTTGTTTTTTTATATGCATTAAAACTAAGTAAATCTATAAAATATTTATTATGTTTAAATTTTCATCAAACTTTACTACTAACTCTGCAACTTTTGTCCGCAATAGCAGGGAGCCATCGTCCCAACATCCCCTTGTCGTTAAATTCGCGACTAGTAGAACTAGTCAATTCCAGTCTTCCTTTCTCCCTTGACCTCTCGTTTCTCCCTGCTACTACCCTCCCTAAAACGTACCATCTCCAATCTTTCAAATCCAACCCCAACAAGCAAAAAGTCCTCATTCTTTTTTCCTGGTTGCATGTGACCATTGGTCATTATTTCCATACCAAAAAAAAAAAAAACAAATCATAATTGAAAAACTAGATTATAATAAAATAAAAAAACGAGACTGTTGATTATTGATAGGTAAATATATTTTAATTAATATTGGAACTATGCAAAAAAATCTATACTAAAAAAAAAAAAACAACTGGTGTACAACTTTCTCCTATTTCAAATTTTCCATCAGCAAGTTATAAATAGGGCGTAATAAACCTCACATAGTAGTGACTAATTAAAAAGAACAAATAATATAAAACCAAAACAATTAAAAATTTATAGAATAAAGTGTATCGTCCAGTTGAATTTTTTTATATAAAAATTTATATTATTATTATCATTAGATGTTTAAGGGCGCTTCGTGTATTTTTCTTAACAGTCACAATCAAATATGTCCCAAGAATGTTCACTCACGGAATGAAATATAAATTACATAACTACTAAATAAAAATAATATGAAAGCGCTATCAATAGAAAAAAATAATCGGGTCGGACTGAAGAATAAACGGAGTACTTTCAATTCAGAGATTTTAAATAAGAATTTCGTGTGTCATCGCCTGGTGATAAATATATAATCTTCCACTTTTTCATTTTTTCTCTATAATGTTAACACACACACACACACACAGAGAGAGAGAGAGAGAGAGACCAATTTCTAATTTCTATTTTTAATTAACACTCTCTTGTTTATTTGTAGTTAATTTATTTTTTAATCGTTCTAGTTCAAAAAATAATCCACTAAATAAAGGAGAGTTTATTAAATTCAAAAGTGGTAAAGCTTACACTTAAACTTCATCTTTGGATTGGAGATCTCTTCTCTTTCTTTCTCTCTCTATGTGTGTGTGTGTGTGTGTGTACGTATGTGAAATTTGGCCATGTTTGGACCTGTCAATATTTTCAGTGTCAGGGTGATATGAAGACGTGGCCAACGCAGACACTCATCAAATCATTCATAATTTAGTTTCTTAATTGATTTTTTATTGGGTTCAAATTTGAAAAAGCGAATTCTGACAAGGATAACTTTTACTTATAATCGGATTCGCTCGTTTGACTTCCACTGATAATTATTCATTTACTCGGACTTTTAAGAAAATTATTCATTTGACAATTTTAACGAAAATTAATTAAACAATAGCAATATATTTAAAGAGAATAAAAAAATAAACAAAATATTTCCACTTTTAATTGAATTTGTAAGTAAAGAGGAATAAACAAGAGATCGAACAAAAATCACTTCTGGATCGACGGATTGAACACCACTGCCCTTATAAGCAGTAGGTGCGATTCGCCACTTCACTGAAAATATAATATATTATAATTTCTATGAAAAATAAAAAAATGATAAAAAAATATTAAATAGTCACTCGTTAATACGTAAAAACACGTGTAATTAACTGGTTGACTGAAGTGCTAAGAATACAACTTCCTTCTTTTAAAACATTCTTAAATTCTAAACTCCACCCTTTTCTAATGACTCATCATTCAGATGAAAGAATAAAAATTGTTTTAAAGTAAATTATGTATGTATTAGATGTAGAAGACGAAGCAAAGATTGTGCAGCCAGGAGAAAAATAAAATAATTATATTTCTGGGCGACATTTCGAGTGCAACTCACGGCCTTCCACAGGATTTCAAAACTGTTAAAAAATATACATCCGTTAGTGTGTTATATATAAAATATTTTAACAATATTTTAAATAAAAGCAACAACAAAATCAAATAATTTTATTCAAAATATATTTAGAATATTTTATTTATATCACACTAATGGATGTATATTTTTTAACAGTTTTGGGATCCTGAGGAAGGCCGTGAGTTGCTCTCGAAATGTCACCCAGAAATTTAATTGTTATATTTTTCTCCTGGCTGCATTATCTTTCCTTCTTCCTACTTATATATATGATTTAAATTCTTCAAATGATAAACATCATTTGAAGATGTCGTTAATATAGACAAAATCATAGAAAAAATTAATGGCAGACAGATGAAAAAAATTAATAAAATATTTATTATTTTTTTTCAATTAATTAATTGTAAACTTTTCGAGGGCCATTCCCCTCCATCGAGACAGACAATTGATTATCATAATTGCAAGCACGATGCTGATAAGACAGCATTTTTGCAAGGTCATGAAATGTGGATTACACAGCCACATCTACATAATTATCATTTGAAGGTAGTTACCATACCAGCCTCACCCTGCAAAAATGCCATCTTACTTGCAACTCTGGTCATTAATCGTTTGTTCTTGATGAAAGGGTTAGTAATTAATTAAATATAAAAAATAAATAAATATTTTGTTTATTTTTTTTATCTGTCTTCAATCATTTTTTCCTAAGATTTAGAATTATTTTGTCTTGTAAGATATTCGTCTTTTATATTTATAGACGAGGTGAGATTTGTTAGGTGGTGCCTTCATTTTGGCATATTTTTCCGTTCAATTATTTGCTTGGCGATCATAGATTTTTGTCTTTTTTAGGGTTTTTAGGTTAGTTGTTATTTTTCTTTCCTCCCTGCATCCCCTCCGCCTCAGCGCCCGAGCTCGTTTTCTGCTCCCTGGTTAATCCTAGTCAATGATACATATAAACAAACCGAAAAAAATATATATATATATTAATAACAAAAATAATTCTAAGCAAATCAATCTTATCTAGACTTGTCTATTTTGGACAAATGAATGATTTTACATAACACTAACAAGAGTTCATTTATTGTTTAGCTTGACAGACCCTCGATAATATTATTTTTGAATTCCCTTTATTCACCCCCTCAATCCTCATGTAAGGAGTTGTTTCAATTGTCTGTAAGCCCCTCTTGGCTAGCGGAAGTCAAATGATCGCTCGATAAACTCAATGTTTCTTTGAGAGTTCTTAGAAATTAAAGTCGTTTGATAAAAATTTAATTAAATCTTATTTAAAACCAACATCCCTTAATCTTTGTATACATTTAAAAATAGATTATTAAAATTAAAATTGATTTATTTAAAGAAAATTATTATAAATAATACTCTTGGATTCCTTTATATTCTTATTTTGAAAAAATGACTCAAACGCGATATGTTTATGAAATATATAAGTAGCAACCGAGGTTAAAAGTATATATACTTAGTTGCATGACTGAAATGAATGGGTTCATTTGCCATAAAATTTCATCAAAAATTAGGAAAAAAATACAATTAGCCTCCTTTATAACGAAATTTATGAATTAGTTTTATTATAAAAATAATATAGAAGAGCCATAAAAGGCACAAACCTCATATCCCAAAGATATTATTATTTTTTATTTTATTTTCAATCAGATATTTTGCGTTATGTTTTATCTAAATTATAAAACACATAAATTATCAAGAATATATATATATTCATGTTATAATGATATAGGGTAAAAAATATAGAAAATTATATTTAATCCATAGGCATAGAATAAAAGGGTGGAAAGAAAAGAACAAACTCAACTTTTCTTTCCAAGCTTTAGGCCTAAAATATTAAAAAAAAAAAAAAAAAAAAACTTTATCCTTCAATCAAGATATTCTAGTAGTCAGCCGTACTAGAATTTTAAGACGAGTGGTTTATATTAAGAAAATTTAAGTTGAAATAATTTTCATAAATAAAAATTTTTAATTATTTTTACACATTGTAAACGGATCATCAATCCCGGATCTAAGGGGAGGTGACGAAATCAGAATAACTGATGGTTGGTAGGGGGACTCCAGACATATTGGAGAAAAATCAGCTTTTCGATGAGAAAAACAAGTTGGACACAAATTTTTTATGCTGAAAATTCAAAAGTTGGGTCATCAAAAAAATTTTCACCCGCACCATTAGATTCGATAAAACAAACCGCTCTGCGAATCATATTAATAAAAATTTTTCTCATAAAAATGAATATTGTTCTTTGGATTGGAAAAATACGTTCGTCTTTGCTTTGCTGAAATGTAGGGAACCGAAATGATCAACTTACTGATGAATTTTTCGATTAATTGCTCCAGAACTTTTTTTTGTCATTTTGATCCCTTGACGACATGATTAAATCATAATAAAAAAATAACTTATTTGTAAGAAGAGCTTTATATTAAAAAAAAATTCTTCAACAAAAGTTAGAAATATGCATTGATTGATATGTGTATATGATCTGCAGAAATGAAATCCATCATTCCTCCAAAAGCGACGTCCGCAATACAAGGGAATCATTGTCCCAACACCCCCATGCCGTTAAACTCGCGTCTAGTAGAGCTAGTCAATTCCAAAAGAAAAAATTTTGCTGTATGTAACTGAAGTGAAAACAAAATTATTTATGTTTACAAAAATAAAAACAAAACTATAAAAATTACATTTTTAGTATACTAAATCGAATTTCATGGAGTGAATATGTTTTGAATATCCTACATAATATATATATATATATGAATATTCATTTTTTATTTCTACTAATTCATAATGATAATTAAATTAGTTTTTTAAATTTCTCTATAATTAACATTTTAATTCGATTCCAATTTTTTTTTTGACATATTTCATCCTCAAAATTTGCGAGATGAGATTTTTTTTTATAAAAAAAAAAGTCACATTAAATATATTTTCTAGGTTATCTAATTTAAAATAAATTATTTCTTTTTCGTTTGGAAATAATTATTCATTTTCAAATATTAGTTATACACTAATATTAACTCAGCACATTTGAGAAAATAACTTTACCTCCTGGGACAAGATAATAAATAACAAATATATCGATAATAAATTTAATTTAACTAGATAGTTGGCAATATAAAAATTTAGTATTAATTAACATATTTTTCTAAAAATACTAATTTACAAAGATTAATTGGTCCTAATTAAAAAAAAAAACAAACAAAATCGGGACTTTAAAATAAAAAATTCATTAGTCTTAGCCAAGGACCGGATAAGAAGTCGGTTTTTCGGGCACCAAATCGAAGTCCTCGCCTTGACGTGGCCCTCTACTCTCAAAAAATAAACATTTGGTTTTCCAACAAGTCTTTTGGGCCAATAAATTCAATGGAAAAAGAAAAAAAACCCAAAAAAATTTTCCAAGCATTTTAAAAAAAGTTGCCGACATTTATAATTGTCAAGAAAATGTTTTATAGTACTCCTAAAAAAAAAGTCAAATAAAAAAAGTTAAATAATCTTTTTTCCGAGACCGCCTAAAACAATTGGGCTTTGTAAATTGACTGTCAAATCAGTAATCATCCAATATTTCCGATTCATTAAGAAAGTGTTAAATTAAAGGAAAAAAATCCTTGTAAGAAACTTGTAGAAGGTAGCCAACAAAATAATACTATTTATTCTCGTTGACATATCGCGCTCATCGTCAGGACTTAACCCCATCATATTTATTTAGATATTCATATAGTTTTACATTATATTCCTTTATGATAAATTGATAGCATGCTCAAATTACTTACGGAATTAATGTTACAACTTTAGTTGAACAATAATTTCCATACATATAGGTTTGGAGTTGTCGATGACAAACAAATGTATGTATTATATTTATATTTATTTGTATGGAAATTATTGTTCAACTAAAGTTGTAACTTATTTTTTATATTTATTTATTTCCGTAAGTAATTTGAGCATGCTATCAATTTATCATAAAGGAAAATAATGTAAAACTATATGAATATCTAAATAAATATGATGGGGTTAAGTCCTGATGATGAGCGCGATATACTTTCGAAACGTCGACGAGAATAAATAGTATTATTTTGTTGGCTGCCTATTCAAGTTTCCTATAAAAATCAACCATCCGTCTTATTGGAAAAAAAATCCTTTGAATCTTTACTTTTAATATATAATAACTGTTATAGGGAATTATTTACCATTAATATTTATTTTATTTTATTACTATTAATATTTTAAGTATATTTAATTAAGCAAATTATAATTTGAAATCTTCTTATAAAATATTTTCCATTTAACATGAGTTATTGTTCTTTAAATACGCCTTTTAAAATTCTTTTTCTTTTGATGCCAAAAGACCTCGGGGTGTGTTCTTTAAAATTCCAACAAGTAAATAAAACATCTTTCTCAATAAATCATAATCCCAAAAACCAGGCGGCGTCTGTCTGAATGAAGATTTAATGAATTGGAATCGTTTTTGTTTTTAGGTAAACCTCCATTTACATCACATTTCATTTCATTTGATAAATAATCTGTTTCGTTTCTATTTGAAAGTATCCAATTCTATACGAGTCTCAATAAATTATTACACGTTAAAAAAAATCTAGTTTCATTTTTCTTCTTTTACAATCCTCTATTATATATAAAAAAAAAAAAAAAAAAAAAAAAAATGATATCTAGTAATTCCCGAAGTCGCTTTTCTTCAATCCTGAGGGGATGATTTAGTAATTGGATCAAAAATTGAATCCATCAATTTCTGAAAGGAAAGGCTAAAAGAGGATAAATTAAAAATTACTTTTTTTTTTAGAAGTTGGAAAAAGTTCTTTCTCACATAAAAATAAAATCTCTTGAGAATGACATATTCATATTCAACTTTTATTTTTATTTATAGAGTTTGTAAATATGCATGCTTTTGTTTATTTATTCTAATTGGATTCTAACATTATTTTTTTTTTTAATAATAGTGGTTTGTTTGAAATAGTTAGTAGTTCTCATACCATGCCCTATGAAAATATAAAATATATCTTTTAATTGTTTTGACTGGGAATATTTAGTAAGGGTAGCATATCCATCGCTAAAGGTTCCTGGTTCGAGTCCGTGAGGCACCAAATATATCCAGTCTCACACATATTAGCTCAAACGATATATTTTCCTGGAGCATTGTTTAAAAAATACCAACCCTTATTATTTAATGTTGATTAGTACCCCCTTGAGGCGTGCAATCTCTAGCGTTCGCCTAGCATTGTGTTTAATTCCATTCGGACATGCTAGAAGCCAATACAAAAGTAAGGAGTTCCCTTACGAGAGAAATTTCACTTTTTCTTATCCATTAACGAGATGATATTTTATCTACCTATTGTCCTGCCATCGTGTAATTTAGATGGCTTATTCGAGTCTTGTCAGCGATCTTTTTACTCATCTCACCTTAAATTGTCATTAAAATTTTTGGGATTTCAATCTGATTTGCATCTGAAGAAAGTCAAAGAATAAGTCACAGAAACGTTATATTTAATACAAAGAGATTAGAGAAAACGTTGTGTATTTAATAATATCAACTATTGAAACTTCAATTCAAATAAATATTTATAAAAAGGTTTATAATATTTGCTTGCGTTTACGGCAGATGAATCGATCAAAATTTCAAATTCGAATTTTTTTTTTTTTTGATATGGAAGCATAAGGTCCAACGGACTTATAATAAATAGCCAGTTGTCACATACAACCACGAAAAACAGGTGTAAGAGAGAGTGGGGACTTGTTGAGTTGGATTTGAAAGATTGGCGATTGTAAGTTTTAACAAATCTTCCTCTGAGTCCGAAAAACATGGTTGAAAACATTTTTATAAAAATCGATATTTAATAGTTTTTCAGAGCCTTTCAGAAAGGAAATTTTTCTAAATTAACAAAAAATTGGGGGTGTTTTATAGAAAATTTTAACTTGAAAATCAGCTTTTTTGCAAAAAACTATCAATTTTCAAAAAATTTCTAATAATATATTTCAAAAGGTAAGGTAACATAACTTTTCTAAAGAATCCAAAATAACACTTAAAATATTTGTGGAATTTTACTTTTTAAACTTTTTTTTCGCATAAATATTTATTTAATCATAAAAGAGAGATCTTTTCAATTTACTAACTAGCATTTTTATATCTAAATAACTGTGAGACATCTTAAACTTAAGTTTCATTGGCTAACACTCTTGAAAAAGATATTTTTTTGTTTATTTATTTCATTCTTGAGAAGCTAGTTATAAATTTTTTATTGCTACTTGACTTATTTTTCCCCTCTTCTTTATTATATATTTATATTCTTAACAGGATATCAAGCGAGGAGAAACAAAGGCTCGAAGGGCTGCCAAAACTCGAAGCTTGCTCGAGTGAAAAATTCGCAATCGCTCGCTTCAGACAAGAGTGCTGAGGGGAGGGGGATAGATTCCGGGCAAAAAAGAATCCCAACAGAGGCTGGACCACTTTTTGAGGATCAACTTCTTCAAAAGAGATCACTTATTTTCTTTTTATCTATCTACTAACCACAATAAAGAAAATATTTAAACCACTTCATTTAAATAATAAATATATTATATTTACCTAAAACAAAAAGTAATATTCACATTTTAATAATACATATTAGGATTTTCAGAATTTTTTTAAACCTCACTCCTTTTGAATACCTTGAGATGGATGTCGAATTAAACGAGCTAAAATTGTCAGAGAGGATTCGTAAAAATTACTATTTTGAGATGATAATAAAACTTGAAGCTTATTTAATTTCTAAAATATCCAGCCAATAGTAGTTTTTGAGAAAATTACAAAAAACTTAAAAATAATTAGACATTCATACTTTGAAACCGATTAATACATCTTAAATCTCATTATTAATGGTAAGAACTTCTGCTATTTAAAGAATATTTTGATAATACTCGGTTTAATGTAAATATTTCTACGTCAGTGAAATGACATCATCTTCAGTACAATAACGACTTTTTGGCAATTCGTCAGTAATTCCATCCAATATATAAAGATAGGTAAGCTAGCTCCATGAAAATTACTATTATTCAATTTTATAAAATGTATGTTGATGGAGCTAGCATACCTATTTTTTTACATTGGATAGAATTACTGACGATTTGTCAAACTTCCATTATTGTAGTGAAGATGATGTAATTTCTCTTACGTCAAAATGTTTACATTAAACCGAGTATTATGCAAAATATTCTTTAATTGGCTGAAGTCCTAACTGTTAATAATTTCTCAATGACCATGTTCAAAAAATAAATCTTATATCTCTTTTGATTTATAACTACTGAAGATTGAGATTCGCTCTTTTTTTTTTGGGCAAGAAAAGACAAGAGAAGAGAAACCTTTCAAAAATAGGATCATTGCGTTAGGCATTAAATCCTAACATTTGGGTCATTCGTAAATAGAGTCCACCAAGAGAGAAATTTTCCATCATATTATTTTTAAAAACATTATTGAAAAAAAATTTTTTTAAACATACTGTATCTCTAGTCATTCATTAGAAATATAATTTTGATTTGGATGGTTTTTCGAAATCTACTCGATTCATATGAAAGATTAAATGTTTGTTTCAAAGCAACCTATTATAAGCCAAATAATTATTTTCAATAATATAATTTTCTGTGAGTGTATTTTTTTGCTGATGAATCAAGTGATCCCTGGCCTCCGGGAGTCGAACCCGGGTCCCCTCCAGGCTATCCGGGGCATCGGTGTATTTCCTTTGCATCAGACCACAGTACGCTTATAAAATTTTGTTGTCCTGTTTCATAATATTAGAGATCTTAAATTATGATTTCAAAATATTATCTGAGGTAGTAAATCTTTTTATAAAGGCTATTCGTCTTCGATTTAAAATTCTTGCCATTTTATTACTTTCTTTATATATATATATATATATAAAAAAAAAAAAAAAAAAAAATAAACCTTACTATATAAAATTATCAAATTTAAAATATGCGATGAAATATCACAGTTTTAGGTATATGATACTGTTTGAAGAAGATATGCTTTTTATATTTATCTATGTAGATAAACTTCTTGTAAAATTCCTAAGCCTTATCTT
This sequence comes from Anisolabis maritima, assembly GCA_010014785.2. Taxonomy (NCBI): domain Eukaryota; kingdom Metazoa; phylum Arthropoda; class Insecta; order Dermaptera; family Anisolabididae; genus Anisolabis; species Anisolabis maritima. The sequence goes on along the minus strand of JAAAKE020091388.1, from coordinate 7,479 downwards.
AAAATATTTTACAATTAATAATATATTGTACTTTCAAGAGAGAAAAGGAAAGAAAATATAATATGATGTTATATGGCTATATATATTTAAGACCTCGTTATTTTTATCTATAGGGGAAAAATGGTGGTGAGTCAAAGGCGAGACAGCCAAAGGGACATCACCTGTCTCTTTGCCTTGATACTTTTTCTTTGCTAGCTAAATTACACTTGTGACCTGCTTTAAAGCGAAAAGATCAATCATCGGATTTTTCTTAAATCCAGTTTTTATTTTAAAAAGTCATCTATCTATCTCTCTATCTACTTTTAAATAAACCCATGGAGATAATTTATAATTTAATAAAAAGTTCTTAATAAATAAAATAAATTTAAATTCTCAAATTTTATTCTAGTAGAATCAAAATCTTAAAGATGAAGAATTGGGATATTTACAATACCTCTCCCTTAGGCATGAATATTAATATTATATTCCCCTCCTCTGGGATTCGAACCCATGCGCGGCTGCAGCTATTTAGAGAAGAATATGCGTACGAATGTTCTCCTATAAAAAAATAAATAAAAACATGGAAATATCAAAATATATTCAGCCAAGAATTTTCAGGGGAAAATACATCATTCTGTAGCCAAGTATAAATATTTTATAATTTTTATTTCTCCTGTTTATTTTAGAAATCCACCCTCGTTCGTTACTAAAATGATTTTAATAAAAAACCAACCTACAATTAATATTGTTCCTATCTTTTTTACTCTATCTAGTAATATTATGAGATGCTTTGAATTGTATTACTAAAAATTTAGTTTGATTTTAATAAGTTAATAAATATGTTTTCAATTTTTTATTTGTATAAAATAGAAAATTTCGATCATTCATTCCACAATCTTCTTCATGAAAAATTTAGATAAAACAAACACAAAGTTTTTAACATCTAAATTAAATTGATGATGTAAAATTTGCTTCTAAATTGTATCTGAATATTGGGTGTGTATTGAGTTGTATTTTATTTAAATAAATAAACATAAAACATTATTGAAACAGTTGGATAAACAGTCAGAGTGTGAAAAGAGAAATCAAAATTTCGACGTTTCGATCGCCTCTCAAAACGTTCTTCTGTCTAATCACAAATTTCTCCAGCCATCGTTTACGATTCTTATTAAAACATTCTTTATTAATTAAGCCTCAATTCCAAATTTTCGTAATCTTAGATTTTTTAATTTACGAGATTTTAAGATAAAAAACTTAAGATGGATATTTTATAAAATTTTAAAAAAATTATTCCCATTCCAGAGACTATAAATGTTAAATTTAATTATTGATTGGAGGGATTTGGAGAAATAAAATCAACTTTTTTCTCTCAGGAGCCACTTGCTTCCCTCTATTGACTAGTCTATACAATTTTATATCATCACAAGCAGATGCTCTATAAAATCACATGACACTGAGAATGGTCCAACTGAACTGAAATATATATTTACCAGAAGAGTAAACTGAGTGGCAAAATCATTTTATTTCTCCGAATTCTTAACAAGATTCTACTACTAGTTTTTTAAGTAAAGACTTTTTTTAATAAGCCACTTTACTTCAGTAAATTTTATATAAATTACCGTTTTATCGTTTGATGTTTTCCAATTGATTTGACTGACAATATTACTATTTTCGGTCTGTTTTATCAAAAGTATTTTAAAATCTTGAATACCATTCGTTGGTCAATTTTAATAAAAAAAATTCATCTGAAAAAAATTAATCTCGAACAGAGCTGATGGTCAGCTCATAAAAAAAATTCTCAAGAGGATTTTCCTAAATTAAAAATAATATAGAATTTTAATTAAAAATAAACTGGATCCTCTAATCCAAATTATAATCATAATTAAAAAGGAAATTCAAATATTATCTTAGGGGCTACTTTTATCTTATTTAATAAGAAATTTTATTAAACACATCGAATAATAATAGAAAAATATAATAAGCTATTAAGGAAAAAAATAAATTAATAATTAAATTAAACAAGCACTGCAGAACATGCTCTGCAAAAATTAAATTTAATTATTCCAGGCATGGCCAAATCATATATTCCTTTTTATTAAGTGAGAGAAGTTAGGCGAAATTCCTTCCAAGTGTTATAGTAATTTCTTTAGTGAAACTTTCTAGAGTCATAATAAAACTTGAACAAAAAATTTACCACCAGACCAAAACTTCTACAGATAACTCTAATTAATTTTTTTTTAGGGAAATTATTTTTTTTTAACAGACGATACTTGCACTTTCTCACTGTCTTAATTAGCCATTTAGTTAATAAATACATATCATTCTTTATATATTAATAAGATATAATTAAAGGAAAGGGAACATTGCCATATTAAATTAATGTTTAAACAAAAAAAAGTTTTGCAAAAATAAATATTAAACCGAGGTCTTTTAAATGTTAAAAAGCAGAGTTTCGACTCTTTTTGATGCCTTTTTTTCTACGATAAATTATATATTTCTAAATATTTATTCCAGCTACAATATATACATTTCCTCAATGAGTGCAAAATGGTTATATCTGCTAGGACAGGAAATGCAGCCAGGAAAATATTATTAAATAAAACAAATATTTATTTATTTTTCTTCAATCTTCAACATTTCGGACACAAATCGTGACCTTCTTTGGGACAATTGAATGTTCGTTAGGCATTCAATGTAAGAGGCCCTCTTCAATCATTTCGCTTGTAATTGATATTTCCATACATGCTATTATTTATATTATTATTACAATATAATAGTTCACATTGTAAAAAAAAAAAAACATATGTATTTTATAACATTCAATGGTCTTGATAAAGGTCGCGATTTGTATCCGAAACGTTGACAATTGAAAAAAACATTAAATAATTGTTGTATTTAATTTTATCTTCGCTGCATTTCCAGTCCTAGCAGATATAAATATAGATAGCCACATCTCATCACCTGCAAAATGGTTATGATTTATTTCCCCTAATTTTTAAACACTTAAATTTATTGACTATTTTTGTTTTTATTTATCGGAGATATAAACCTCACACCCAGTTGTAAATTTATTTATTGAAAATTTCTATGATGTCTCTTATCCTATAGTATTTATCACTCATTAGCCTTCCTTAAAAAAAAAAACCACAACCAAAAATGCAAAATTTCACATATTAATTTCTCTTACATGGATAAAATAGAAGCGTTTTTTATCCTTTTTATAAGTATGTTTGGTCCGCGGTCCTATTTTATTAAAGAGAAATTACACTGGATAAAATCTAACTACACAAAAAACTTTAGGAACATTTATATATATATAAATTTTCAACAGAAGATGATCAAAATGTGTCTCAAATTTGATTGTATACCATATTAATAGAATAGTACATAATTTCCTAGAGTTTTTTGTGTAGTTAGATTTTATCCAGTGTAATTTCTCTTTAATAAAATAGGACCGCGGACCAACCCGGGAAAACATTATTCCACATACAACCAACCGCGGAAACCTTTCAGAACATATATATATATACATGTGTGTGTGTATATGTACATACTCTGTTTGAGTCTTGTTAGGGCAGATAATGAATGACCTCCCAAACTATTGAATTAAATTAGTATTTTAATACTATAAGCTTATTTGTTTTCGTGTAGGTTAGTTAGTTGAATATGTAAAACTCAAAAACTAATTATATTTAGGAGGTTTTCTAAAAGGCCTTGGGCGGTGTTCGGGGCCTTTTTTTCCCATTCTTAAGCGTTTTATTTATATATAAATATATAAATACAATAAATTTATTATATATAAATATATATTAGAGAACAAAAACAATAACAATTCGAGAATCAAATTTGATATTTAAGTATCTACTGGAAATGCAATAAAAAATTTTCAATAAAATCCTTAGTATTTTATTTTGGTAGGTTTTTTTTTTTTTTGTAGTTTTTTAAAAACGCTCTATTTTTTATTAATATTTATATTAATTCATTTGCGTAAGACTCACGTCACTGCTTTTAATATTTTTTGTTTTTCTAACAATTTGAATTGAATTTTTTACTATATCTCTTATAAATTAGATTCCATAAACAAATTCGGTCACTTAGATGTTAATAGAAAATTTTTTCTATTAGATGATATATTGCCATGTCTTCTTAATTTTTTTTTTTTTTTTTATTTATTTAAAATTAAAAGCAAGAGTTGTACTTTAACAACATCTCATATTTAAAATGAATTTCGAAAACAAATAAGAAATGATGAGAAATATGAAGATGAAGGATCCACGATTCAGGGGGTTGGGGGATAACGAAGGACCAAAGCGTGGTGTTGCACCGAAGTGCCACCAGAAGGCTCTGCGTCCGATCGATGCCCCCACCCCCGAGCCTTCGAAGGGATCCGCACTCGGAGCGCATTTGCGCTCGCGCCTCCGCCGACGTGACACGAGAATCGAGAAACTCGCGACTGCCGCCGAAATCCGCTTAATTCAGGAGGGCAAATAAATAAATTAATAAAATTTAAAAAAAAAATATTTATATATATATATATAATTATAAATAAATAAATAAATAAACAAATAAATATATATATATATATATATATATTAAAATTCCAATTTGTTTCTCTTTTTTTCGAATCTTTTTTTTCTTTTTCATTTGGTCGATTCATTTTTTCCGTTTTGAGACCCGGCCTCGGCTCCGGAGTCACGTGTCGTGGTGTTCCAAACAAATAGTGTGTGTGCTTGTGTGTGTGTTCTGTTTTTATTTTATTGTTAATCTTGTACATACATTATTCAGACTAGTTTCCAGTTTTATTATCAAGCTTTTACGATGGCTGAAAGTGTTTGTAATTCGCCGGCGAGAAGCATCGGAGAGCCTCACTCTCTCACAGACTCAGAACTCACAGATATCGAATTAGAGACTTTGGATTCTTCCACTTCAGAAACCCTCGTGGACGGCTGGCTGAAATTCCGCGACAACAAAAGGGTCAGTACTGATGACACAAAGAAAAAGAACAAAAACAGCTATACACTTCTCCCTTATTAATAGCACGTGAATATATTAATTTAATGATGTTGAATAAATTTGGACTGACATGAGTAGATAAGATGTTTAATTAAAAACTATTTCAAAGAGAGAATTCTTTCTCTTTTCTTATCTGCCTCCGCTTTTATTATTTCTATTTTAAAATAAATGTCATTATATTTGTGATTTTATAGTTTCAATGAATATTTAAATATTCAGACATTGTCTCGCATAATTTTATATAAATTATTCAAATTGACATTTTATATTTGTTTAGATTTAAAGGAACTGTTAAATTTTCTTTGAAATTATAATTAGAAATTCAAATGTAGAAAATATATCCTCATTTTTTTAAATAGGTATATTTCGAAAAATAGATAAAGATACAAGTTATGTCCTTTTTCAACTTTATTTATGCATGAATTGAGTAAATGATGATGATTATGATAAAAATTGGTTGATTCTATCAATTTGTAAACAATCGCTATTATTAAAGTTTAAATACAACTAGATGTTCATCTCTAATTATTTCTAAGTAATTAAAAAAATAATTATTAATCTATTTATAATGCCAAATATTATTATTGATATTGTTTACCAGAGAAATAATAACCAGAGTCTGGATAAATTTCAAAATCCTAAAATTCTTGAGACCTTTTATTTCCCCAAAAGAAGCGTTTGCTCGTGTTTATTTGGTTCTCTTTATTCAAAAAGCTTCCGTTATTTATGTGCAGGTTAATATACATATAGATTAACTTTTGGAAAATGTTGGACAGGCGTTGAAAATTTAATGTCTTCGCTAAAATCTAACAACTATTTATTATATATAATAAATAAATATAATTCTTATTCATAAATTTTTAATAAATATTTTTAACAAGAATTCATTTTAATAATTAAGGATACATTATAAACTTTGTTAGACACCTTTTTTACTACTTATGATTATAAAAATATATATATATATATATATATATATAAAATTTTTTAATTAGGAAATTAAAGAATTCTAATTTATAAATTGAAAGAGAAAAAAATACAAATGAAATTTTTTTTTAATCGATGGGGATAGCAAAAGTCTTTTTTTTTGCAAAGAGCGTATTTTCCTTAGGTAATGAAGCTTTGAAAATAATAAGGAATTAAAATAAAAGAAAAAAGATGGCTTTTAATTTTTCTTAAAATTTTTTCAATACATTGTGGGTGATCTTTTTGATGCAATTAACTCAATAATACATTCTCATTCTATCAGAGCGAATATTCATAGAACCCATTAAAAACGTGTAATCATCGATTTAGCTAATTAAACGACATAAAAATAATAGTGGGAGGAATTGGGAGAAGAGAATGAAAAGGGCTGGTTATTTGATTGGTCTAGATAAGTGTCTGTTTTCCATTTTGCGGCTCGAATATGAAAACGTGTCACAGTCAGATGTCATCACAATGGTCCAGGTGTAATATGGGTAGGATTTTATGTGGCTTCCCTCCACGCATTTATATGATAAAAATCAACTTTTGTATTTAATATAAAGGCTCGAGAACATGAGGGATTATTATCTGACAGTGAAAGCTAAAAATGACAAATATACAAACGGCCTTTAATATATAAACTGTGAAATTTAATTTTCTATTTTCAAATTCACTTTTTCGGAAAACATCTCCGATTGATTTTTTTTTTTTTTCATTTTCCCAAGTTTCTCAATTTATGATCCAACAATAGAAAGTTTCTTGTGGTTCTGGTTGACCACAAAAATATATTAATTTTTCGCTCTTTCCATCGACGGGAACGAGTTAATCTGCTCCCGAAGGTTCAGGGGTCTGGTGGCATTTGGTCACTCATGCCGCCGCCCCATCCTCGCACCCTGATGGGGACATTCTGGGGCATGAGGGTGCCAACTTCCGTTGCACGCGGAGACCCCGTCACGCGCAACCCCCAATCAATAGGATGCAGCCTCTATTATACAAATGCCCATTAATTATTATCATCTGACGGATAAACCAACCGCAATTAACCTGATATATAGCTGTTCGCTCAATGTGGTCAAAGTTCTCACTCAATAGGCTAGGGATATCTATGTTACCAGTCTAGACAACAAATACCTCTTTACGATCGAAAATCACTACTTTTTTTATTAGACCAAATTAACTTTGATTACAAATAAAAGGGGAAAAAACAGCCTAGAAGAAAAGAAAAAGAAACATTATCGACATTTCGACCAAACACCCCACGCCATTTTCAGAAAGTTAGAAGTTCGGAGTTGCAAAAATATCAATATTAACCTGATTGATTTTATTTTATTTATGGAAAATATTAAAAAAATTTTTGTACTTCTAATAAGGATTGTGGCCGATGCAATTTTTTTTTTATTTATTTATAACTTAAACCATTTCTTTTTTTTTTTTTTAGAATTTAAACAACATACAACAATGTAAGTGTTTTAATATTGGCGACTTCAATAAATGACAAAAAGGGGGGGAGGTATTAACGCA
>JAAAKE020091366.1:5749-20692 GCA_010014785.2 Anisolabis maritima | reverse complement strand
TTAGAATATTTTAAATATGTTATTAAGAAAAATGGCATATTTTTACTGACCTTTTCCGAATCCTCTTCAGCTCTATCTATGACGTCATATTTTCATATAAATCTTTTGAGACGATTAGAACCTTAAATCGGCCCGATGGTTTGTTTTTTGGGGGTCGTGACGTCATCGAATTCCTAACAATCGCCTAGTGTCCCTAGATTGTCACCGTCCCAGTCGCCAGATAGTAAACGTGTTCTCTCTTTCTCTTAGGCTCTCTCAATTTTGAAATAGGTTTTTTTTGACGAGTGTTTGTTTATTGACTGATAATACAACATTTCATTTGAAATCAATCGGAGAGCATTTTACCTCCATGTAAGTTGATTTGATTTATATTCAATCTTATTCATAACCTAAAATTAACTACCTTCATTGATCAAACATTATATTATTTCCTTATACTTCTTGATCGCATTTCACATCAGTAATTCTCTAATTAATATTTTCTTATCCTATTTTTATTAAAGTTTGATTTATTTATTTGAATTTGAAAAAAAATATATTAATTATTAAAATAGGATCCATACATACACGTAGCTTTCTTATAGTAGAATCAAAGCCCTAAAGTTTAAAATTTTTGCGTTTGTGGGAAAAATAAAAACTGATGAGAGAATGGGAGAAATAATTTCAGCAAATAGGCAGAATATAAGGATCATTTTATATAATTTTTGGCAATTATTTCGATCATTACGTCAAACCATTTATTTGATAGTGATTTGATAGTGGACCTTCGTCTAATAAACATAAAATATGCTATAAGGTAGTCCTTATATTTTGCTGATTGATTTCTCCTATCTTCTCATCAACTACATCCAGCATCAATAGCACCATTTTCATTGATTATGAATAGATTTTGCCTTCTCTACTATCCTTGTCAAAATTTATACGAGCCCAATTGGGCACTATATAGGTTTTGGTAGCCAAAAATTATCTCTCTCTAAATGGTTGTTGCGAGGGTGAACAACTCTAATATTTCCAGGAGTTTCAATCCACCCTAAATTTTCCTTTGGATAAACTACAAAATTTTGAAAAAGAACAAAAATTTTATTGGGACCTACTCACCTCTTTTTTCTTTTCCAAAATAACTTTAAAGTACTCTACTGCTAGTGATTTATTTACAGGAAAATATCGATCTTTTAAGAATATTTATTTTGAAATAGTTATAAAAAATTGGTCTTTGTTTTATATTAATCTATATATCTTTTTTTTTATCATCATATTTTAAAGAAATTTTCTATATATTTATTTAATAGTCTTGTTAGTATTTGTTTATTAACTGATCACCAATCCAACGTCTTGTCTTTGTTAGAGAAAGCTAGCCTCTGCGGCAATATTTATTTATTTAACCTGCCTGGGCAAGCATGCTCTAGATGTCTATTATTATGATTTACAACTCAATATTTTATTGACTTTAATTCTGCCATTGGAATTCGGTTGACTACCTAATAAGGGATTGGAGTAACTGGCGGGGTCTATATATCCTCCATGCTTATTTCATTTAATTAACATTGTGGTCTAAGAAAAAATGTATTTTTTACCTTCCATTTTATTTTGTTTAGTGAAATTTATTCAATTACATTCACATAGATAGGTACTTAATTACTTATCTCTACCTATCTATTACTTCCAATTTAAATCAATTCTACATTTGAAAATTAATTTTTTTTTATTTACTAAATAATTTTTGCAATAACCTATTGGTAATAACAATAATAATTTTTGCGGTAGTAATACTTTAACATTTGCAATCTGAAAAGGAAATCTTATTTATTTTTTTTCGATAAAGGCTTTTTGCAATCAAACTATACGCTATTTTAGCCTATAACAATTTTTGTTTATTATAATTTACTATCGAATAGTGTTAGATAAAACCGGAGGTAATAAGGAAGGGGGGCAAATACAAAAGAGAAAATATTTCCTTTCTTTAGATAATAATAAGAAACTCAAGGGCAAACATGAAATATGAAATTTTTTTTACGAAATCATATTTATTATTATGTCTCTCTTACATAATTTTTACAGATAATTTTTTTTGTCATTTTGAAAAATGAAAATAATTAATATAGTCTACTAATTGTTTTTATTTTTAGTGAGGATAGAAACCGGCGTAATGACTTTCTACACAAGCAATCCACGTTCGATTCCAGCCACTTGAATTTTAAAAATTTAATGGAAGCAAAACTAAACCCTTGATTTACAAGATTACAGAGAAAGTTGCTTCCCGTCCTCTGTAAAGGGCATACTCCATTCAATAAGGTAATCTTTGAAAATAGCAGGCTACTACGGTGCTGAAAGCCCTCCTTTTAAAATAGGACATCCTCTAGAACATTAAGTTGAAAGAAATGGCGTGGGTGAAAATAGATATATAGATCTAGCTACTTAGAATGAAGAGTTAAACATAATCGCATTACTATTTTAATGCCGTGTTGAATTTATAAAATAAAATAAATAATTTCAACTATTTCATGTTTTTCCCTTCTAAAAAAAATATGACGGGGTTAAATTTTGTCTGACTTTTTTTTTTTTGGAAATGCCTAGTCTCTCTCTCTGAACTCACCCATGTTAATATCAAATTTTTTAATTCAATATTTGTTACAACAACAAATTATCTAACAAGAGATTACTTATCTTAATTTTTAAATTATAGTGTATAATATAAATCAGAGTTTATGAAACCATTTATTTAAAATTAAATATTCAATGCTTTCTTTATAATAGAATAAGAATAGACACATTAAATGGACGTAATGTCCGGCCGACTACATTTTCAAATTCAAATTTGACTCTGGGTTTTAATGAAATTTTATTTACTGATTTTTGATTCATTCATGAATATCTTTTTTAAATTTCATAACAATCAGCCGATAAATAAACGAGATAAAATACCATAATTCAATCAAAAGTATCTAGATGATAATTCTCATCCCTGAAAATCATTTATCATTTTTTTATTTTACCCTTTGAAAGCTTATAAAAAAAACTTGCTAATATGATTACATGCGTAAAGTGCTCGATGCTTATGCTGGTTTCTTTTGGCCATTTTAGAATTCAATTTTCATATCTACTCTTCTACCTGACAAAAAAATAAAATAATAAGAAAAATACCGACCGAAACGTCGACACTATTTAATAATAAAGTCTCCATCCATCCAAAACAACCATTTAAGTCATACGATAGGTTTCCTCCCTTTTTTTATATTTACCTACAAATTAAGAAATAGTTGTGTGATTTTCTTGTTTACCCCAAATTTTTGTTTTTCTTTATATGATATATTTTGAAATATGGAAGTAGTGGATAGCTCTCTATATCATTTATTTCCCTGACACTCACAATCAAATCTCTTCTTTGATTGAGGTCTGACTTGGAGTATAATTTCATGCCGCCATCTTAATGTAATTATGAACAAAGGACTCCGGCCCCGACTGCAGCCGAAAATGATTAATTAACCCATAAATTTTAATTTATAAACTTCAAAAACTTTTATTCCTATTTATTAATAATTCAACTGAATTTTTTTTTTTTTAGAATGCGCCATTTTTTTAATCTCTAATATATAATCAAACATAAATTTTATATATTATGAAGGAAAAGTATTTTAAGGGTGAGGAAAAAATTTTTTATCTCGCCTAGCAAACAAACGATCCTAGATTATAAATGAAATATATAAATTGTCAACGTTTTTATAGTCGTCCCATCGATTTTCAATTAAAGAAAGGACATGAGCGAGTTAAGATTAATTTTATATTTTTGCTTTTTTTAAAAAATAATTTAATATTCAAATTTTTTAAGATAATATGCTAATACTGTATCATAAATTTTAATATTAAACACTCGGGTTTTTCCATGAAGTATTTTTCTAAAATAGTTTGAACACTTTTTTTTTTAATATTTTAATTAAAAAAAAAAATTTTCCGACAATTTTGGCAATTATATATTCTTATCTCAACGTCTAGATCAGAATTTTAAATTCACTTTTGCATAATTAAATTTTCTTATTGAGTTAAACGAAATTAATAAATTTAAAATAGAAGTGGAATTTAAATTAGATATCTCTGTGCTGCTGGTGCTTCTGCTTCCCGATTCTTTTCTGAATCTAGATAAGACTCAAATGATAATTTCACCTCATATGTTATTCAAAAGATGAGGAAGTGATTTAATTTTTTTTTTTAAAGAAGAGTCAAAGTCTTCGTGAATGTGTTTTTTTTTAATATCATGCTTTACAAAAGAAAGTTAACTTTCGAGCGTATTTTTGCTATTTTCATCTCCAGACATTGGTGTCAGGGACTGACTGACACGTTGTGGTTATTCTGGGGATCTGAGTTGGCTAATCGCTATCGCTATCAATTAGATGACAATATCTCGTGAAAATTATCGATATTAATTCTTCCATAATTTTAAATAGCTTAATATCTGAATTAATTAATTTCATTAAAATTAATAATAAGAAAAAAATTTCCAAAGCACTAGTTGAAAAAAGTGTGCACGAAAATTTTATAGTCAAGAAAAAACAAAGGATATATTCATTTTTTTTTTCTGAGACTATAGAACAATACACAATATATTTATTTACGACAGAATGAACGAGACAGATTTATTTATATTAATTGGTATCCAATTTATTTAAATAAATTTTCATCCGACTGCCTGGGATCCGAATCCACACCCCTTGTCTTTGAAAGTTATCAATATTTTGACAATAAAGGGGGAGAGGCATTTTTTAAACTTTTTTATTTTTGGAATAACTAACTAGATCGTTAATTTGAAAAAAAAATTAATTTATTTTATTGATTCTAAAAAAAAAATAAAAAAATAATTAGTCGAGAGTATTAAGACGTTTCTGATTTGAATACGATTCGGGTTCAAATGTCTTTAAGTAAGTGAATTTGGGCCATGGTTCCCCGAAACATCAGGGTCCAAGGGGGGCGGGGAGGGAGGACTAACGGCCGAAACCATCAGAGGCTGAGTAAACCACTCTATCAACCAGAGACTATTAAACAAGGCGGGGCAACTTTTCCATGTTTTATGGAGCTACAGCTCCGCAGGCCTCAGACAACAAGATTTATAGAAGAAGAAGCCTCGGCATGTGCAGCTGACATGGATCTACACTTCCATTAGCTCGAGATTTAATAGTTCCTTATTGGAAACGTGCTACATGCTGCTCAAATTACTTTAGAATACTGGGCCATGTTTTTTTTTCTAACAGATAATATTACTTAATCAGAATGGATACACAATCATTCATGCTCATAAACTAACAAATATCTTTTTAAACAGACCTTGAAAACGTCATGAAATCTTCGTTGAAATTTTTAATTTATTATTCAGAAAATTTACGCTTTTCAACACTAAAAATATTATTTATTATATAATGAAAAGTTCTTAGATATTATTATAACCTCTTTATCGTTGCTTTATTATTGATTGGGAGTCTACGTTGAAAATTATATGAAGAGGAATAAGCTGTCGCAGAGAGCGGGAAAACGACATTGAGTGAATAGAAGAATTCTCAGTTTTGAATAATAATAATGATAACTAGGACCGTAATAAAATTGGTTGGTATTTTCTCCTCCCCTCTTATCTACGCCCCTGATAAAAAAATGAGGTTGAAATTTTAGAACTTGATTTTAAATATATTCTTGAGGTCAAAACCTAAATATTAAATTTTCACTTTATAATTCAGAATAAATAAATAAATAAATAATAAGTTAATATTAAAATCAGATGGTAGAGATAGAATTTAATCGTATTTCTCTTCAAAGGTAAGAGAAAGTAGAAATTCCATTGCGTTCATGTAAATGAAATTTTCAATTTACCTTTAACAAATTCTTTCTTGAATATCTAAACATCGAGGATCTTTTAATCTCTCTTCGTCTATGAATTGAATCTTGAAAAGACGTTTTTTTAATCTACAACACCCTTCATTTGAAGTGTGAATGGATAATCACAGCTAATGGTGGAAAGTTGAACAAAATTAGATGATCTTAAGACATTATTCAAGAGATAAACTCGGCGAGACCTAAAATTCTCAATGGAGCATTGTTTAAGGAACTGGAATAAAAATAGGATTTCAAAAGGCGTGGTCCACAACTCTGGAATTTTTTTTTATAGTGTTTTAAAAATTTAAAGTCATTTTCTTCGCTATAAACTTACAATCAAAATCATATATCTTATTTGAAAATAAAAAAAAAATTATAAACTTTTGAATTAATAGTTTTTTTTCTTATTTTTTTTTATAGAGGAGAAAGTTTTATAAACCCTTATCTCTAAACACGTTCATTTAACATCAAATTTTAACTGAGTTACTTGCTCCAAAAATAAATTTCATGGATCGACTTTTTTCAAATTAATTGATCAAGAAAACTCTGGTTTTTTTTTTTTTTTATAACTTTTGAAATTAAATTTATTTATTGTCTGTTTAAATTTCTTATTTCAAGACACACACATCAAATAAGTCTTTTGAAAGAAAATTTTATATAGTAGACCTCTTGGCGTGATCCCAATTTTATTCAAGTTAGGTGCCCCTTGGAGGAGAGGTGGAGGTCTCGCTTCACGTTCCAAGGGTCAGTGGTTCACTTGAGTGAAATAATTATATTATCGGTAAGAAAGAGAAGCTGTGCAGAGTTGTATATGTAGTAATGGAGAACAAAGCCTGTAGTGTAGGGCTATCCACCTAATATCCGCAAAAAATTATTCTCATTTTCATTAAAATAAAAAAATTCTAATTTGTAGGATTTTTCCTCCCCCTACATACTCTTGATGGTATTCCTATTTCAAGCATTTTATAAATTCCCTTCAATAAAAAATTTTTTTTGAAGTTTTGCAAGTTTTATTTTTTTTTTTCAAATAAATTATTTTTTAGCTAAAATAAATATATCCAAATAATGACTAAACTAAAAACGTTTTCGATTATTCTGGATATGCTCTAGAACGGTCCATGCATTTTCCCAATTTCTGGTGCATTTTCAAAATGCACGGTCCGCATTGGAGCAAATTCTGAGCAATGATTCAAAAACATCATAAGAAACCCTTCTATAACTTATATCGGTATAGTTATAAAATTAATTCATTTTCTTTGGATAAATAATTAAATATTAGACCTTTAAAAAGAGAGAAACGGCTCCTTTCTATTCAAGAAAACTCGAATTAATTCTTCTTAAGGAGTCCGCCTGTACTTTTATATTATTTGAAAGGTAATAATAAAATGCACAAAATTTAATATTGAATTCAATTATCAAAATAAGACCTTAGTTAAAATTAATTTAGTTCCTATCTCTTAGAGAAGAGATGAATGAATTTGAAGATGATCAAGAAACAAGAGTGAAGCTCTAAGGTTCATCGTGTTCTCTTCCGCTCCTAATCGATAAAATTCATTTAATCCAATTAATTTAAATAAATATGTTCAAAGAAAGAATTCAGATGCTGAAAAGTCTTAAAAATTAATTTAAATAATTTAAACAGATTATTAAAAAATAAAGGGGCACAAATGAATTTCAAAAGTCTCTATGATTTATATCTTGAAAGTTTCCACAAACTCAGGGGTCCTGCAGGATGGATTGTTTCAATATATCACACACTATATAATCATCCAAAAATAAATAATTCATGAAACAACCACAATTTTTAAATATGTTAACACAGTTTAATTTATTTAAATGCACAAATTTGAAAATTCTGGTATAATAAATAAAATTTTTGTTTTATTCAAGCGATTTTTGATATATGGTTTTTATTTCCATATTCCTAAAGAAATACTAGTCTTCTATTTAACATATTTAATATTTAAAAGAAAAGAAAAATTCCTTTAGGAAGTGTGTGAAATAGGCTAAATTTTGATTCACGACTACTTCAAAAATAAATGACCTAAATTAATTTAATTTAATTATTTAATTTTATTGAGTATTGATTATAGTTTGAGAATGAAAGAAACGTTCACACTTTTTTTTTAATAAAAATTATTATTTCATTCTTTCCAGTAAAACATTTCGGCAACAAATCGTACCTTCCTCAGTTTCCTTCCCCGAAACGTTTTTAATAAAATAAAATAATTTTTATCATAACAAAGAGAGCTGCACTTTCCGTTCATTCCCAAACTATACAATTCCAGCCTTTCCCTAAACCATTACTAAAATTTATTTATTATTTATGAATAATATAATTAACCTTTTTGTATTTTATATCGATGCTTTTTTTTGGAAATGTTTTTTATTTTCCCGCAAAGCCACTCTGATTAGTCATCCGCTTAGATAGATTTGATTTCCTATGCACAATTTTATTCTCTCTATAAAATTCCCCCTTTTTTTCTCCCCCAAGATTTGAAACATGTGGACTTTAAAAAAAGAGGGTCCTTCTAAAAAAGGGGTTGATTTGGCCCTCCCATTAATTTGTAAAAGCACACTGGTAGCAAATTCAAATTCTAGGGAATATCTAAATACTCTAATTTTCCTATCAAAGAGATCTTTCCAAGGGAATTTAATGTTCTGGTAGGTTCTGGTTTGAGGAAAAAAAATATTCGTTTTTTTTTTTTGTGTGCCCAATAGAACTTGTTAGTTTAGAGAGAAAACCAAAGCGTCACTGGGATAGAATTAATCCTCGAAGAATGAGTTTTTGTGTGAAGAATGGGAAGGGTTATTATTAATATAAATAAAAATAAGGGGAAGATACAAAAGAGATGCGAATTGAAATTGAAGTGTGGAAAATAAATAAAAAGGGCTTTACTTCATATCCCTTGTATAAATAGCCTATAGGTCTTAATGCACTTACTTCTTTTGAAAAGAACGAATATCAATACTCATTCAAATAAATTACTTTTATTATAATTATTCTTTATGTAAAATTCCCAATTGTTTATCTAAGTACGTCCACTTCAATGGAATTTTGAAATTTTTTTCAACGTTTAGACTCCATTCATATTTAATATAATTTAAATAAATTTGTTCCCTTAGGACAAAAAACGATCCACTAACCCTTATATTATGCATCAAGACTTCTATCTCGGCTCTAAGCGCCAGAGCAATTTTGAAATTACTTTTGATTTCTCTCAAATGAATTTAATATTGAAAATGTTCTTGAGTTGTATATAACAATTTTCTAGTGATATATAGAGTATTGAAAAAAAAAAAGTGTACTGTTTGATATTTTATTTCTTTTTTTTTTATGAAATCCAAATTTTCCACTCAACCTTAGTGGCTCATATATCTCTGGTCAGGTTTCTTAAATTAAATTAATATTAAATTAGGTTTTAAACAATTTATAAGAAATACACTATTATTACCCAGGTCATTGTTGATATGTAAATCTTCATTAAGTAATTTAGAGAGGTTAAAGATATTGAAATTGTCAGAAGTGATAAACTTAAAAGCCAAGGTGCAGGTTCGGATCCCAGGCAGTCCGATGAAAATTTATTTAAATCAAATGGATACCAATTGGTATAAATAAATAAGTCTGGTTTATTATGCCGCAAATAAATATATTATATAACGTTTAATATCTCTCTGATCTCAGATGCCTAAAAGATTTTTTAAAAAAGTAATTTATGGGCATTTACACATTATAATCTACTTTGGTATAATAGTATATAAATGAATTAGCCCAAAATTATAAAACAATATGATGCAAAGGATAGAGGCCTGACCGAAGCGTTAGCTCTGGCCTATTAATTAAAGAAATATATTATAGCTGTTTGACTCTTTATTGAAATCTTCTACAAATAATATATTAATTAATATATTTATTATTTAATATATCTTGTCTCGCTTCTTCTAGTTTCCAGCACAAGCAAGAGGAAAGAGGACATCTCGTATCCTTAGGTAGTGGAAGCTCTTTTGGTTTCAGAAATATATCTATATAGACAAACGATATGTACCATAGGGTAGATAAATTGTAGTAGTTAGATAGTAGTTTCTTTGCTGGAACCGAATTTCAACTCATTAATGGATTTTTCGATTAATTCCCCCGGACTAATCGCTACTCTTGTTTAGCTGTTAATTTCTAGAGAGATTTAACAACATGTGTTTTGCTCTGGAGCAATTAATGAGATTGTCATTGGGTTGTCTACCTTTCAGCTAGCAAAAACCAAATAATTTATTATGCTTCCCTTAAGTAAGTGGGCCAATAAAAATTTATAAATTTTCAATATCCGTTTTACAATTCAGATTTATTTTAATTAAATTAACTTTAAATAAAGTGAAAAGAGTCACTACATCAAGGAGTAAAGGCATCCCATATTATATTGTATATGTTTTTTTATTAATAATAAGAGTACATATTTCCGGACAAATTTAACTTAAGAATCAGTTCTTTAGGTCACTACTCTATCTAAAAAGCTATTTTATATATGCGAATTATTATTCATTAAAGTGAATATAAATAAGCTAATTTGTAATGTCTCAAATAGGAAAGGTTGAAAAAGGGCGATTTGTAAATGATCTAGAACGGATATCCCCTAATTGATAGCAATATAACAGCAAGTGTATTTATGCAAAAACTCTTAATTGTTCGATTGATATGTATTCATTAACGAAATTTTGAAACCCCTTATTAACGTCAATTAAAAAGGGTTGAGAGAATGTAATGAGTCTCGGAAAATCTCCTGGCAAAACAGAAAGGCGGTTCTGTCAACGATTGAATGTCTTTTTCCGACATCCATAAAGGAATTTAATGACAGCCTGGTGCCCTCAAGAGGAATAATCTGATTCATGCAGAGAGAGAGAGGGTCGGGGAACAATTGTTCTGCTGGCCTCTCACAGACAATGGCTCTCTCTCTCTCTCCTCTGTCTGCACAGATCAGTGAGATCGGAACTTTTATTGTTCCAGAGGAAAAATCCTATTTTTCATAGAGATTGATTTAGTCTTGCATCTATCTATCTATATGGTATAGAAAATTGAATGTTTATGAATTATACTTACACTTATCACATAATCAGAATACTCTAAAAAGAAACTACTTATATCCAAATAAATTTAATATATTTGTATAAAGATAAGGTGTAATTTTAGCTAAATATTTTTAAATTCATTACGCAGAACCTTACGTGGATGGTAACAACGAGTTATTTGAGCTAAGGCTGGTTTCTAATCCCTCCACTCCCCCTAACCATCAGGCCGTAATATGAGCTCGATTGTTACCTTTTCTCGGCCTCATCTTATATTTTCCGAACCCTAAATATGGGAATAAGGCCAAGAAAAATTAAGGGGATTCAAAAAATTTTCACTTTTACAAATCCTAAACTTCGTTAACCAGACGAGGCTTGTAACGCTGAACTTTAAAAAGGTACTTTAATCCCAAAATAGATTCTAGGATCCCGTTAATTAGTTGGTCTAGATCAGGGGTCTTGATTTTTTAATTCAGGGAGATTTGTTTGGCGCAATAAAGGAAGGATTAGAAAATTTAATATTTTTGTATTTTTTTTTTGAATATTTGAAAATCTAAATCGTCAAAAAAAATTTTTTTTTAATTCTTCTTTTAAGAATTTTGAATCTATTATAGATGTGACATATCATATATTTTTTGCCTAATAATTCGGCTGATGTAAAGAAAGCCGCCACTAGGAGCCATTAAACAAGAACTACACTTACAAGAGTCTGTTAGAATACATCCATGACGATTCATTATCATTTATTGTAATGAACAATTTGTAACTACTAAAGAAATAATTAAATAATATATTGAAAAATGTCACTACGAGATACAGCATCCCTATCCAAATAATTAATCTTAATGAAATAGTATATACGACGATCATGAAATCATTGGGCAGATTATCAAGAGAGAGGATCCAGATGCATTCATAGAGGGATAAAAGGGCTCCAGGAGGGTTGCCAAAGGATGCAGTTGATTCATCATCATCCTTTCAGGTTCCCCTCTTTAAAATTGAATCGGCCTTTAGGAAATTATCATTAAAACCCAAATAATTAATTTTCCTGAGTTTTTTCTATCTTATTTGATAATTAGAAGCTTTTGGTACTTTTTATTAAAAATATACGAAGTTCATGTATATATATATTTGGTCAAAATTCTGATTAGCTAAATAAAATGCTCTTCTATGATTGTATATATATATATATATAATTTTTATTTGAAATTTATTTTATTTAAGTCAGTTTTTCTCCTAGTATTTTCTTCATACATAAATAAACATCGAGATACTTTTATGGGATTCTTAAAATCTCAAATTGTAGGCCCTATTTTGAGTTGGAAAATGATTAATACATCTTAAAGCTTAAACTTATCATACGTACAACCAATCTAATTAAATTAAATAAAAAATTATTTAAAAATTTCTCTCACTATTTAATAATTTTAAAATCAAATTAATATGTTCGGTTTTTTTCCTAAATTATGGGATTATAAAAATATCCAAGAGGAATTTGAATTCCTTCGTTAGTATTATAGATAGACTGTTGAGTCATCCTTTCTGTTAATATAAAAGTTCTTGTGTGACTAAACACATCACAAAACTTTCTCTTTTCCTGTGAATATATTAAGTAAAAACATTCAATCAATTAAAATATTATTAAAAAAAATTAAATTGGCAACCAAATCTTTTTTGAGAAGGATTGAAGGTGTCTGTAGTGGGCATACTTAATTATGAAAATTGAGTTTGGAATGTTTTTTCGTTTTTTAGATATTTTATTCCCCCCTCTCCCTACAAACACTCACACATAATTTTCAGGAGCCTTTAATTAAAGGAAATTTTAATATAGGTTTTTTTATGCTCGCAATACTTCACTTAATCAATATATTGATTCTTTATTTTTCTATTTTATTATTATTAATATTCTCATTTATTATTATTTATTAATTTAAGCAAACATTTTTATTTTTCATTTTAAATTATTTTTTATTTTCGGTAAAATAATTTATTACATAATATCCATTATTAAAAAAATAGACACAACAATTGACCCCCCTCCCATTGTTTTTGTATCACACACATACACTTACGAACTTCGGAAAGGTTCGGCTTTGTTCGGTTCGCTCGGCTCTGAGGCGACAATCGTCGCCAACGCGTCGCCGCATCACTAAGAGTGCTAGCTTCACACGTACGCTTCCTCTATGTTCAACACTCTCCAAAAAACGACTAAATATATATCAATCCGATAACTACACATCATTTTATTATATATTTCATCCATTCCATTGATCCAAGCTTCTCCTTACCTCGAATTCCAGGTATTTTTTATAATATATTTAATTAACCTCTTTTTTATTTATCTAACAAGTTTCACAATTCACAAATAACGTAAATATATTAAAATTATTTAATTATTATATATCCAATTATTGGGGATAAATATTGGTTAATAATATCTAAGCGTCTCTACCCCTCTCTTTCTCTCTTGAGCGGGAGCGTATCTCCCCATTTCTCTCTTGGAAAACAACTACAGTCAGCGCCAAAAAGAAATTAATTATTCCAGAATTTTTAAAAAATATTACTTTCTTAATAAAATTTAATAAATATTTAAATTGAAATAAAAATTATTAATCTTAAAAGAATTTTAAAATTATCCATTTCTAAGTGTATGTTACTAACAAAACCTAAAATCAATTAAAATCCCACTGTGGCTAGTTAGAACCAGTTCTCTCTAACTTATTTCTCTCAGAAATAAGCCAAAGACAACATGCCATTTTATACACATATACACAATACATGTCATATATTGTGCCCTCATATTAATAATTAATACGGAGCACTTATTAATGACCTTTCCCCTTCCTTAATAAAAAGTTGAATCAACACCACACTAAATGAGATTCGTAGTTTGAGGAGTGTATAGTTGCTACTCCACTCAACTCCCTCACAAGAAAGATACGAGCCGGAGACTCTCCCCTATTTTCGACACAAAACGCCGATTTGTGAGTGCTGTCTATCATCAGATACAAAATTAACAGGAAAAGCCATTAATTCCGCGTAATTTTCTTTAATAACTCAGAGGTTTGGAGTGATTACCAGTTTACACGAGTTAATTTATCCCAATTAAGCAACTCCTCTCAGTCGTCCATCTTATTGTTAGTATTCTGTGTTGTAGGGATGGGACATTTTCATATTCCGCGAATCCTGAAATAAGATCCGAGATAAGCGCTTTCTATTATTCATATTTAATTTTCAGAGAAAAAAATTAGTTTTTTTAAATTACTGTAAAAATAATAGATACAGCCATTATTTTTTAACGAAAATATTTTTTAATTACATCGAATTTAATTTATCCCGTTAATAGCCTTATCCCTTGGAGTAGAAGTAGAGGTGTCGCTTCAAGTTCCACAGTTCGCTTCCACTCGCTTCCCGTTCTCATCAATAAAATTTATTCAAATTATATTTACTACCATTTGATCTATGGTCGAAGTCTAAATGACCTAAGATGCCGAAAAAGACTAAAAAAACATACTTTTAATAAATTTTTACTAAAAATAACTTATATAAAATAGTATTCTTTTTCTCCATAAAAATCCTCTAAGATAGAAAAGGATGACGTTTGTATGTATATTTTCTACTTTCACATTTTGAGTTTCAATTTTTTTTTAAGAAAATTTTTTAATAATACATCACTTTAATCAACCATTTTTATTCAAAAGACGGATGATATTCCAAATGTTTCATTTTTTTTCTACTTTCTAATATTGAATCTCTTCCATCTTCTCCACTTAATGCAAATCGCATTGTCTTTGTATTATTGCATTATCCGCAATTGAATATATTTACATAGATAAATAAACCTAATTCATATATATATGTATTTTTTTAAATTTTACTTATTTATTACAACATGAAAATGATAAGAGTTTCTTTTGATTATCAAATTTGGGCGAAATAAATTATAGGATTAACTTAATATTATTTTGAGTTAAGAGATATCTTTGTTTTTTATTAGTCCTTTTGTAATATATTTATTATATTGCTTTTTTTTTT
>JAAAKE020091355.1:0-20694 GCA_010014785.2 Anisolabis maritima | reverse complement strand
TCTTTCATGTTCCCCAAAAAAAACGAAATGACTTTCCGAACAACCCAATACAATCCCTCGGTTTACAAAGA
Source organism: Anisolabis maritima (assembly GCA_010014785.2). Lineage (NCBI taxonomy): Eukaryota > Metazoa > Arthropoda > Insecta > Dermaptera > Anisolabididae > Anisolabis > Anisolabis maritima. The sequence continues at coordinate 20,623 of JAAAKE020091355.1, read as the reverse complement.
TTAAATTAAAATCAATCTTCAAATACCATTACATAAAATTTTGGAAAAAGAGGGCGTACTCAGGAAAAGAAGTTACCCTATATAATTTAATTTATTTACTCATTATTATTTAAAGTAAAGATTAAATTAAAAAGTATAACTTAGATTCAACGATATTTGAAATAAGGTCTAATTTCACTCTGCCTTTTTAATAAATAAACTTAACTGCCTCTTACAAAGATTTCCTTAGATCTCTTAATTAGATAATCAAGAAAACTCAAGTATAGGAAAAAATTTTTCTTTTAGAAACGTTTCTACATTCTGTCCTTAGTCTCATTCAACTGTTCAAAAAAACGTATTCACATCAAAAAAATTGTATATTAATTTGATTTATTTTAAGCCAAAGGAAAGGGACTAACATTCTTAATTGATTGGTTTCTTTATTCCAGTCAATGTCAAAGAAAATGCTAATTCCCATAAAAGGATTTCACAAGTCTATGCTTGGGGATTACTTTATACTTAATTTAACAAAAATTTTCCTTTCCAATCTTAAATTTGATTTACGGCCGAATGAGCAGCGTAAGTTTTCATTTATTCTCAATTGATTATATTATAATTATATTTATTTATTATTTATATCTTGATTCTGTGATTTTTTCTCACTCTCAAAACACCTTTCCAAGGGTTACTAAAAAATTATTTGACATTTACATGATAAAATCAAAATTAGTAAATTATGGCAATTATTGTGTTATTATTGTACTTCTCTAAATAATGAATAAATAACATGAATTCAAAGAATTATCGATAGAAGACCAATTTTTCCCTTTCTAAAATATTATTTTTTTAATATAAGGGAGATATAAGTAAACATAAAAAATTTCTCATGAAGTTTTTTAATAGCTGAACCTTTAGAATTCCGATAAATTCCTAATTTATCTCTGAACCACCTGAACCAAATTGGTTCAAATTGGTGTTTAATTATTATTCTAGAATAGGGATTTTAATGTATTAATATTGGGAAGCAATTCATATGAGAGGAAAGAAAACCTCAAAATTTTAACAGAAAGATCATGAAAATTCTAATTTCTCTTACCCACTACCTAAATTTTTAACTCGAAGCAAATTCTAACCAAATTTTTCCTAAAACCATTTGTTAACTTGGGAGGGTGTTATTTACATAAAAAAGAAGCATTTATCATTTTTACTTTCCCTTATTTTTCTTATATATCTCGGTAACCCTTCAAAAGGATGAAATATTAAATTAAGAAGGGGAATTTAATATATTAAGATTTAAATTGAAGTTAAGGGAGAGAGGAGCATGAAAGTTTTGCAAATTCGTTAGTTTTTTTTTATAATATACGGCACCACTTTTATAAATGTATTTCCTCTAAGTTTCCACATGAAACAAATCTAATCATGTCAAATGTCAAGGGAATGCGTCATATTTTACAGCCACTCAAGAGAAAATGACAGAATCATTCCTAGTATTTTTTTTATTAATTCAAACCCGGAACTTTTAATCTGAGTATGTGAGTTTCACTTAAAGAATAAATTGCAATGAATTGTCTTAAAAACAAAAGATTTCGTGAAACAAGAAAATTATGGTTAATTTTAACAGAATAAAATATAAAATAAAAAATTTGATCTTAATACTGTAATTGGGGATTGAAAACGTTATGCCTCTGCCTTTGACTCCAAGTTCATACCAAATTTGAAGAGTTAAAAAATAGTCTTTTTTGATATATTTCATGTTAAGCTGACTGTGATGGCGCCACGATCGATCGTAATCCTAGATGGCGTTGAGATTGTAATGTGCTGAACATTATGTTTCTCACTTCAGATTGTAGATCTCTAAATGTAAATGTCAATACGTAAAATCGAAAATGTACTTAATTTATTAACAATTGTGAAAGATTTTTTCTTAAAAACCAATTTATAATATTTTTAAAAAATAAATATATTCAAAAAGGAGGTTGGAGCCAAAAAATTAAAGCATTGGGATCATTCTCGCCATGTATCGCCATTATTTACACTTATTAACAATATATCTTATATGCATTTGGTATTTTGACAATAGCTTTGGGCACACTATAAAGCATCCAATGACTGATGAAGGAACAATAAAGTTAACCCGAAACGTCCCGATGTTTATTAAATGTCCGGAGGCTTTGATTTTTTTGGCTGCCTTGTATTTTTCTTAAACATACAGCCACCTGCACTGATCATATAAATAAATATATTTTCAATAGCTATTGAAGAAGTTGGGATTTTGGTTTGAGTGAGATCTCTTGTTAGGAATTAAGTAAGGTTTTGTTTAATCTTTTTTTTTTAATATCCCTATCAAAGTCGAAAAAATAGGCTATTTATTTCTCTCTATTCAAATTATTTTCTATTTTATATAATCTTAAAATTTTTTCAATGAAAATGTTTAAAAGAATTTTAGTTAATTATTTATGTAACTCTAATTTCGAATGAATTCATAGGAGGAGTCTTGATTTTATCTGTGAATGAAAATTAGGAATCAAAACAAAAACAATCACGAAATGATAATATTTGAATATAATGAATAACAAATACCAACCACCTATCTACAATAGAGAGAGAAATTTATTAATTATATCCTGCGTTTATTTTATTTAACAAAAAGCTATAATTAAGTTAAATTCATAAGTGGGTAATAGAGATGATTCGCTTTTAATTAATTACGTCAACAAGAGAAAGAGATAAAGGAGGAAGATTATTCAATTTTTTTTTTATGATCACATAAGTTATAATATAACAATATCATTCGTTAAGATTAGACTTGATAATTTTTATAAAGTCTTTCTCAGCATCTGAAGTGATTTAGAAACAATTTTTATTAAGTAGTCTATAAAATTTAAATAAATAAAGCGAACTAATGACCCTTAGAACATGAAGTAAGACCTCTGCTCAAAGGGACTTAATAATTTTTCAAGTATTAAAGATTTGAATAGATATTCGTTAGTGACAGTTAGAGTCAGATTTTCTAATATAATTATTTATTGAGATTATTTAGTGTAAACGGTCCCCTTGATTTAGGGCGACTTTGGAGAGCGCATAGTGAATGAACGCATCTATGAAATAAATTTAATTAAATATATATATAAGTATTTCATGTATAATAGAGCTCTCTAAATCACCTTTTAAAAGTTTCAACGCTCAGACTGTGTAACACCTGTGCGATTACTTTGCAATAATAATAATAATAATGACACTGTCAAGGACGAACTTATAAGACCATAATGTCAGGAAGTGTCGATCTTGGCAAATTTTTCAGCTGTCTCTGCCACTCTTCCCTATATAAATTAATTTTAAAATGCCAATATTTATAGATACTTCACATAGAGAGTTGCATTTAAAAATATTGCCGACTTGGATATCGATAGTATCGAGGGCGAAAAGTTTCTATTTTATTGATCTTAAGGAGATATTTGCTAAGATGTTTTGAGTTAAGTGGGTGCTCGGAATAAAACCAGATCTTTTTCTCTCTTCAAATGACATAATTTATTGGTTTAACATTTTTCTCCTTACGAGGTCATGTATTATCATACAGGAAACATTTTTCCATTTTTATTTTGTCTACGGAAGTTATACGCATCCAAATGGCACCGTTAAAATAACAGAGAGTACATAAATTAATTCGGGGTGGTTACTGGAAGATGAACTAATGATCAACTCACGATCGATAGATCAGAACTGTTCTATTAAAACGGACCATGCAGGCTTAGTTGATAAATCTCCTTGGAATTTAACAACTGCGCATGTGTAGTCCACTCTAAAAGAACTCTGGAACCATTAGCCGAAAAATCCATTGCTGACTTGGTCATTTGAGTTGGCTACCTTCCAGCAATCAAACACCAACTGTTGCATGCCTAAATCGTGCTCAACCATTAAATCTCACAATATCAAATTTGAAATAATTCCTCTTCTCTGAGTTGCTCTGTTTCCACAACATCTACGATACCAATTAGTTGCATTGTTTTTTCAAAATATTCTTTTATTTTATCATATCGTTAATGATTTTAATTGAATTTAAATTAAAATTGCTTATTCTTTACTAACTAGTCCTTTTTTTTTCTAAATTTTCAATGAAAATTGGTTAGATTATATCAGAATGGAATTTGACTATAGGCTTGTTCTGTTTTATCTAACATCTTTTGAGTATTTGTATGTAATTTGGGGGATGAGGCTCTATTGTTTTCAAAGAGAACAAACGTTAATTAATTATCCTAAAATGTGCTATGAAATTCATTCATTGTCTATTCAGAGAACACAACAAATGTCTCAACTTCAAAAGGATTAGTCATTTTAAATAAGAAATGACTAAATATTATTTATTTTAAGAATAGTACATTTATAATAAAACTTTACTGGGTACATATTAGTTTAAAATTCCTCATAAATAACAAAAATTATTCATTTTGAGAATTGCAAGAATTCGCAATAAGAAATTAAATTTGAACGAAATTTTGAAATAAAAAGAAAGCGTCTTGAAAGGGTCGTCAAGATGGAATCCCAGTGCAAATATCTCGTTATCAACAATAAATATAAATACCAATTATATATTGTCCAAAAATTAAGGGGACTTCAGCTACCAGGACCATTTGCGCCTCACGATTGCAAAGGAGAACATACATCAGAGCATTTTTAGTTACAGGACAATAAATACTCCATTCCAGTTATTTAAATATTAATTTCCAAAATAAATATAACTTCAATAATAAATAGTTAATAAATTAATAATAAATAATAAATAAATAAGTTTAAAATGCTAAAAAAAAGTGAAAAATTAAAACAAAAGCATTACATTATACTCTATTTTTTTTTTTTTTAATTTTTCCGGCATCTGAGACTATAGACTCCGTTCATTTGCTTATTAATTGGTAGCCAATATAATTTGTTTAAATAAATTTTATCGTTCTGATCGGGACTGACCCTTAAATCATGAAGCAAAGCTTCACCTCTGTTCTCAGAGACTAGGGCAATGGAGATTTCTTCTATTAACTCTTTGAATGGATAAATAATTAAACAGCTGATTAATCGAGTGGAATAAAGCAATAAAAGTTCTTTGTTCAAATCCAACAATAATACCCAAACACAAATACAGAAAATTTTTTGTAAGAACCTAAAATTTAATCATTTGAGGGGATGGGCGGAGGGGTTCGAGCTTCATAAGCCCCTCTGGTTACTTCTCAATGGAGAAATAACCCAAAGAAAAAGTAAATATTTTTAAGTTGTGTATAAAAGTGGCTGTATGAAGGGATTGATGAGGCAGCCACAAGGGAGAAAATCCCAATTAACTCTCTCTTATAGTGTCGACGTTTCGAGCTCATCTTCCTGACACAGTCGTCAAAAGAACTTAATGTGTGTATAAATATAAAAAATATTTGTTTTTTTTTTTACTTCAGTAGGGCTCAATTGGGTGTATATTATTATTATATTAAATAAATGCTAAATATTTTTACTTTTTTTAGTAGTATATAGCATATTGTGACCGCAAAAAATTCGATCTCAAGATTTGACTGATCGATGAATGATTTGAATTATAATTCTACATATATTCTAATACACCTAGATTCGGACTTGGCGAGTCAGAGATTTTTTCACATTTTTTGTGAGATATTTTATGACGATAGTCGAACCCGATGGTGGTCGACTGGTCTCGAATGGTCTTCGTGTGAACAAAATATCTTGAAAAAGCGTTCGGAGTTCAAATTTTTTTCAAAGGGCATCTGAAGGCTAAATAAGTTTAGGTAATCGTCTAATAAAAAAATAATTTATTCATTGTATTTTAGGCTTTAGCTCCGGAAAGAATGCAAAATTTTTTCAAGAATAAGATGATGATTACTTCTATTTTCTTGCTAGTGACCAAATCCCCAACGTATTTTCACTAGTCTTTTCTCTTTATCTTTCACACGCTAAACTCATTTGAAAAAAAAAAATCATGGCCCGGATTTGATCGTGTTTTAACTGGACTTGGATGGCTACATGAGATTACCAACTTAAATAGAGTAGAAAATTTTATATCCTCAGGAGGAGAGCTGAATTGACCCTCGTTTCCTTAATGAGGTCACCTTGGCTTAAAATTCCCCTCGTTTTATAATAATTACTGAGTTTGTTAACTCGATTTAAACTATAATAGATAGTTTTCCTTTTTTTTCCCCCCACTCTGACTTTCGACATTTTTATTTGTAATTTCTTTAATGAAATATCCATTCCCCAATTATATTATAATCTTATTTAAAAAAAAAGAAAAATATATTAAATTGCAATAACGGAAAGATTCACTTCATCTTGGAAGCATTAACAAAGAAACATGTTGAAACATTTGTTTGAGCAAACTTTAACATTGATTTTTTTTTCTTAAATTACAATCAACGGATATTACACCTTTTTCATGATTTACGTTATCTTTTTTTTTCTTTTAAATTGATTAACCTCTATTATAAAGTATGAAAGGAGGATAGAGGAGTGTTGTGGAGGTGATAATAATAAGTTTGTATCGTATATAAATAAATAAATGAATTATTTAAAGCATCATCAGGTCTTGCTTGAAAATGATATGAAGAGGATAAAGGAAAATTTGTTTTTTTTTTTCATATTCTCAACGCATGGCCTGATGATACTTTAAAATAAAATGAAAGAGTTATTATTATTTTTCACCTGACACTTTCACAATCCTCCCCTATCCTTCTAGAATATTCGAAGGGCAACATGAAGTCATACATTTTATATACATTTGAAACTTGTGAGGTCTTCACAAATAAATAATAACTCATAAATATTGCTACAAAAATGAGTGACATTATGAGAAGTGTAGCTTCATGATTGTTTCCAATATATATATACTACCCCCCTCAAAAGTAAATGGACAACCAGTATCTTTTATTTCGTCTTAATGGATAATTAGAAGAGCCACATAATTTCAAAATCACTAAATTTCATAATGCTTTACCTATTATTAAATTTATTATTCCCCATCGAGTAGTCAAAAGGTTAGACATACTGACAGTGCAATAATGATAACCTTAAAAGCAAAGGGATATGGGTTCAGATCCCAGGTAGTATGATGAAAATTTATTTAAACCATTTACATACCACTTAAATATAAATATATATGCCTGGATAATTTGTATCGTATATAAATAAATAAATGAATTATTTAAAGTCGAGATGCCGAAAAGATTAAACAAAAATTATTATTTTCGGATTTCATGTAGATTTTTTTTTTTAGTCTTTGAGGCCATATAGACTTTTAACCGATACATCTATAAATTTATTATTATACTTGTAATCCAGGCATATTTATTTATATCGATTTGACAATGTCAATATCTTTAACCTCTCAGCCACCGGGGGGCGGGGCATGTAGATCTTACAATTATCCATTAAGACGAAACAAAAGATTCAGGTTGTCCAATTATTTTTGAAGGGGCGGAGGGTAGTATATACATGTACATATTCATACATACATAAATAAATTTTATCGCTTTGGACGGGAAGGGAACCATTGACTTACTGATTTAGGAGCAAAAGGTCAATAGAAGTTGAATGAACAAATACATAAAAATAACAATAGTAAAATAAAATAAAATTTAAAAATATGTATTTGAGGTATTTATAATAAAAATATAAAAATACTATTGCATAATTATATTTACCTTAACAAGAGAAAAAAAAAGTTTGGTATATAATATTATTATAGGAATATTAAATATTGTCTACTTTTACATTTATTCATGCAAAATGAGCGATCGCACCCTCATCGCTTCAACCATGCAACGTGAAATCCGATATATAAATATAAGAACCTGTTTTGGCTTCGAGAAGTACTCCCAGTTTTTCGTATTAGTCCGAAGTCACCTCACATCTCTCTCTTTACGTACTTTCTTCGTCTTTATCTTCATCTATACAAACAAAATTCTGGGAGGTAGTCTAGGTTTGTAACAGCGATAAAAAGTTCTAATAATAATTTTAATGAATTTTGGAATTTTGAATAAATGCAGAGATTGTCCAGTGGGAAATTCGCTCCACCGCTCAGAATTTTCCCTTTATCTGTTTAATCGTCACAGACTTTCTATATTACAAGTGGAGCAATTGCTGTTAAAGCCACTCCACTTCAGCTGCTAAAAATAAAAAAGTATTTTACCAAATATTTTTCAATATTATTTCAAACAAAGAATTTCAAATTTCATAATCAAATATTTGTTAATTAAAATATCTTACAAAAAAAAGTGAAACTATTTCTTGTGGTAAGTGAAAAAACATTCTTATATTTATCGTTGCATAAAAATAAATTTTTTTATTAAACTAGGCCTAATTTATGGATAAATTATACTTTTTTCGTGAAAAAATTTTATTTTCGGGGCCCTTGTAATATTTCTTCAACTCGGGCACTCTCTTATTATATAACTCTGCTAGTATTGCTCTAAATTTGAAATCTATTTTATTATCTCAAAAAAATTGACTGATCTCCGTTCGTAAATCTTTGAAAACCAAATTTTATTCAAGAAGAAGATACCATAAAAAGCTAACTTAGAAATAACTTCCGCATCAGCAAGTTAGTGCCCTGGGCCACCAAATGTAGTGCAGTTGGGTGTGATTTGGTGAATTAAATCCTACATCTCTAAAATACGGTCCTACTGAATTATTGTATAAAATATTTATATATTTATAATATATATAATATATAAATATAATAGTAGCATTATATTTATTTAACAGAACTTATTTCAATTTCAATAATTTTTTTGTCCTTTGAATATTTTGTCTTTTTTTTAATGTTTATGCCCCTCCCCCCTCTTTTTTTGTTTGTTATTTTCAATGGGTATCACTTAGTCTATATTTTTATATTTTATTAATGTGCGATGAACAAAATGAATGGTTTAAAAAAGAGATACAATTTTAATTGTTTTTGGAGAATAAAAAACATAGTGATAATACAAAAATTCAGTTCATTTCTCTTTTCCAACGCGGGCCTCCAAACGTCACATTTTTTCGCGGACCGGTAAGGTAAAAATTTATAGAAAAAATTTCACAAAATAAATAAATAACCTTTAACAATAAACAAATCTGAAATAATTGATAGCCATCCATTCCTTATAATAACAAGTATAAAAATTTTAAGAATTCGGAACAAATTAAATTCGTAATAAACCAAATTCATTTTAAAAATTTAATTTAAATTAAATTTGTCAAAAAAAAAAAAAAAAAAAAATGATTGAGTCTGGCAATTGGGAACCAGTGTTCTTCTCTTTTGTATAGAGCATTCCTCACATTTTGGAATTTTGTGTAAAATATTTTTGGCATCTGGTGGTAATATATTTTATTTTAATTAAATATTACGATATAATATTATCCTTATATCAATTAGTATCGAATTGATTTTTTCATCAAACCCATACCATTTGACTTTTAAGGTTATCAATGTTGAAAATATCAACATCTTTAACCTCATGACTACAATAATTTAAGAATATACACCTACTACATTTTTTAATAGATACATGACCACTTTTCTACTTTATTGGGTCCATATGGTATATGAGACAAATAGCCATGCCCCGAAGTACTAATGAATATTTATTATAATATTTCTTTCACTCAACTCATTGGAAAATGAAGAAAGCTTTAAGCATGACAAAGCTAAAAGTTTTAACCTCTAAACCTCAAATTGATAATAAATTACCTTTTTCTTTTATTATTATAATAACTTTATAGCTTTTTTCATTAACAAAAAATTTAATCATTTTCAAATATTAAATTGGAGCTCATTTCAAGATAATCGATTAAAGTATTCGGTCAAAATAAAAAAAAAAAAAAGATTAAACTATAAACTTTTTTGTTTTTTTTTTCCCCCAAAACAAATTTTCCTCTTTTTTTAGTCCTATTCAAACTGAAGTTGCTTACTTCATTACATGCTGTAAAGTAAAACACTAATGAAGAGGACCTTCATTATTGTTTTGTTTTGCTGATTATTTTATCAGGGTAATTTTTATACTCCGTTAAAATTTTTGAACTCCCCCCTCCCCTCCCGCGTTCGAGAGGTTAAAGATATTGATAACCTTAAAAGCCAAGGGGTGTGGGTTTGCATCCCGGACAAACTGCTGAAAAAATATTTCAACCAATTGATGTTAATAAATATGCCTGAATAATAATCGTTATTAAAATATATGTTATATTATATATTATAATATTGGGTTTGCAAAAATCTTTTGAGCCCCGCAAATTTAGTGGCCCGACTATTTTTCCTGGGCACTAACTCATGTCCTTTATAAGGGTGCAAAATTTCATTTCCATCGGGAAGTTGCTCAATGAGGGACAGACGGACACTCCGTTTTTATTACAATTTTTTAAATGTAGGTTAATAGACAGGGTGGGGGTAATATTCCTCTCCGGTTTTGACTCAAGCTCCGCCCAAAATACTCTTCTTTTAAAAAACATTTTCTCTTTTTTATGTATTTAATACAAATTTGCCAAATGCAAATAAGCAGAATTTCAAAAAGAGTTTTTTTTTTAATTTTCCATCTTTTTTATTATTAAAAAAAAAATGTAGTCCTTAGAATTGAGTAAGAGAGAGAGAGAGAGGGGGGGGGGGGGAGAGAAAGGGTTAGAGCCCTAATAGCTCGTCATTTTCAATCAAAGTTTAATGGCAAAGCTACAACTCGTTAGTGAGATTATCGTTCCAATTGACCAAAACTCAATCAAGCATAAATTCAATTTCGGACGAAAACAACTCAGCCTTTAGACAATTTGTATGGAAATCAAGCGGAGTTAAAGGGGTGTTGAAGGAGGGGGGAGGAGAAGGAGGGAGGCGCATTAAAAATATATAAAATAAAATAAATTCCCTTGGGAAGTTATTCATTAGCGTAACATGTTCCACCATCAAGCTAATTTTTTAATTTTTTTTTTTTTTTTGTTTAAAATAATTAATATTGCATAATAGTAATTAATTAATTAATTTGTGCTTTGTGAAAACATTTGCGGTGTCATTAAGGTTGATGATAGTAATCATGATGAGGACAGATGATACCGCGATTAACAAGATCAATCACCACGAAAAATAAAAATGAATGATACACAACTGTTGGTTTCGAAGTGGGCTGCCTATCAATGCTGGCGAAAATACAAAAATATTTTAATTACAAAAGAATCTATTTAAATAATAATAATGCCTTTTTATTTTTTATTTATATTAATTAGAGGCCGGATTTTCGTGCAATAACAAACCAGAAAGTGAATATTTAGCAGTGCGGAAATTTTTTTTAAAATTCTGATATAAATAAAATTTTTAAACAAAAAGATTAACCAAAATATTTATTAGCTCATAAATAAAAAAATTTTATTTATATCGTATCACGAGAATTTTTCATTTTTTCTGCACTGCTATTTCTTCACTTGCTGGCCTACTCCTCGAAAATCCAGTCCCTAATTATAATATTTTTGTCTTTTAAAATAGGAATGCTGCCTCTTTTATCTAACTACTTCTTCTTAGTTTAACGAACTATTTCTCAAAGAACTTCTCGAAATTATCAATCATCCTTCGTTTTGTATAAAACTTCTTCTGGTCCATATATTAACAAGAGAAAGTAAAAATCAAAATTATTTCTTAAATTCGTAAGTAGTTTGGTTGACTGTTTTTTATTTATTTTTAGAATCCCCTTCACTTCCAATTGATTTTTTTAAATTATGTATTCGGCATCTTGCGTTGAGTAGACTCAACTCCGTCTCTTTAATTAAATTAAATTCAATATAATTTAAACAACTGTTCTCACTCAGGACGCGAAGTGAACCAATGACAAACCTTTAGATCACTAAAATTGCTTTTATCCGGCCCTCGGGTAAAACCAGATCGGCAATTGTATGAACCTACCCTAATTTGTTATTATTATTCCATTTTAATATAAAATTTCTGCCTCGTACGTTTATTCATTTTTGTTCACACAGACCATTTTATGAGGCCCAGTTTTTTAGACTCAGGGGACCTTCCGTCGTGATTTTTTTGTGATCCCAATAGTTTCTCACTATATATAGGTAAGAGAAAGTAAACAATTCAAAAATGTCGGCTTTTTTTAAAAAATAAAAGGCCCAATTAGATTTTATTGGACAAAATTTGCCAATCACAAAATGTTATAAAAATTTCGCCAAATGTCGACCTTGAATCAAATTGATCTTATTTTGGCAACTGGAGAAGAATGGGGAAAGGCTCCTCCTATCTCCAATCCCCTCCCTTGGCTACGCCACTAGTTATGTCCCTGTTCCTTGAATATCAACAGCCAACTTTTTTTATGAATAATCAAAATTTAAATGTTTATGAATTTGGAAGATAATAAATTAATACTAATATTATTATAGGGGGAATTCTTTGTTTGCGCCAGTTACAACTGGTATTCTTTCCCTCCCAGTCTTCCACATTGCCTTCCACTGAGCCCCTCCTTATTTATTTCAATATCGAACCGGAATCAAGGGAGAATAAAGAAGAAATTCGAAGAATAGAAAACTTCATAATTACTATTCAAAGTGAACTTAAAGGAATTTTTCTTTACTATTTATATAATACATGATAGACTTTCCTAATGACAATATTTTAATTTAAAATCTAATTTGAAATTCCATATATAAATATTTAAGGAAATTTTTTTTCCTACCTAACTCCATCATATATCTTGAAAACTCATTCGTTCGTTTCACATTTGAAAATTAACAAAAGCCACAACAAGTTGATTATTTCCTCGTTGATTTTTCGTATTTTTCAATTTTAAATAAATGCCATTACGCAATGAGCTTTAGCTCTTAACTTGGAATCCATTAGGAACGCTCTAGATCCCCAAACTCTTTGCATTCTCTTCGCTTCTTATTTTTTTTTTTGCTTAACCGTCAGCCCTGAGATCCGCTTCCTAATCTCCTTCTTTACTTTCACACATTCCTTATGTCATCTGATGATTTAATTCCTACAATTTATTCTATAGGCGTCTTAAGGAATCAATTACACAAAAATTCCAATCCAATTTACATACATCACATTTTTTTTTTAGTAAAATTACCTTGAATTCTCTCTTTTTTTTTTGCTCTCTTTTAATTAAATCTTTTAACATTTATCTTTCTCAAGAGGGATAAAAAATGTTTATGCGGGTATTGATTGGATTTCTTGTCCGTATAATAAAGTTCTCGTGAAAACATGTTGATTGCATATGAGAAACGCCATTTCTCTTGCTTGTGAAATTTCCAATGTTTCTTATTGCATTTATTAATTTAAAGTCTCCGCCAAAAATTTAAAATATGATGGCGATCTGTCCTCAAATTGCCCAGTTGCCTAATAATTAGAAGAAAAATCATCCATTTATTTTATTGATCTCAAACTAGGACAAAATTTTTTGTCAATCGACTCCTCTACTTTACTGTCATATAATTAATGGTAATAACGCTAATATGATTTTTTTAATTTTTTATTTATTTATTCTTCGCCTAAATAAACAAACACAAAAAACACAGTTAGCAAAAAAGATTAACAGAAATACTGAAATTATATGAAAAATTCTAAATAGATTTATAAAAATTGATTTTTAAATTGTTTTTTAATTTTTATATTACATATATCTAAATAATCGATATTTAATTTACTTTTGCTATCGATCCTCCAATCCGAATCTTCCCATCTAAATGACATATCAACCGCTGGGGGTCTACATCGACCCCTGTCTAGAACATTGTTCACTTTTTAGGTTTTTACGGACGCCGGAACATTTTTTGGAGTAAAGGGAGTGCAGAGATGATCTCCTCCTCGGCCTCTGTCAGCTTTACTTCTATTTTATTCTCATCTTCTTTAGAGTGCCAAAATTCAGAATATAAATGATATAATCATGGATTTAATAAGACAAGACAAGGAATGACTTCATAGTTAATAAGTTGAAATCCTATTTATTCAAAAAAAAATTGAATAATTAAAAAAATTTTAGGAATGTTTTATGACCTGAGTTAAGTTTTTACCTTGACACAGAAACCCAAACTAGAAATGATGCGTTTCCCACGTGATTCTATTATAATACACTCATTGGAAAAACATTAGAGATTTTTTCATATAAACAAATAAGCAATATTGACCGGAATTTTATTTTATTTTACTTATAAAGTTTCAAATAAAAAAGTTAAAAATTGATTATATTAAATACCATTTTATTATTGAATTTTTTTTATAAATAAATATAAAACGTATGTAAATTTTATTTTACATTTATTTATTTATTAATTGATTAAATAACAAACAAACATCTGAGGGACTGAAAAATATTTTTCAGTATATTCATTAGTCAAATCAAAATAATTAAATAAATAATCATAAAAATTTCCAATATTGATTGCATTTTATTTAATACATCGTAAATTTAGATAGAATTTTATGACTTATAAAATCACCAAAAACAAAAACTAAATTTTTTTATTCTGATTAATTACTATGCATGAATAGGGGATTCACTAGGTGAGGTCAATACCATATATATTAAAGTGGAATTTTCTCTTTCCTTCACTCACAGATGAAAAATGCCCTAAAAAGAAAATTAAAACCGTTTTCGTCTGATTTGGAAACATATGTTTAAAACAATGTAGTGTAATATATGTAGAAGCTTTAAAATAAAAATAATTTATACTTAAATATTAATAAAAGTTTAGAAATAATCTATATAAATAAAATGCTTGAAATTCGAAAAATCAATTCGCCAAAAAATGTAACTAAATAACTTGCTCACAAAATAAATCCCTTTCTTTCATTCACAACCTTTGATCTAGATTTCTATATATGAAAAATGTTCAAATGAGGATTATTTGAGAAGAAGGCTTCATTGAACTGGCAAAAGTGAAAGCCAAAGGAGGCCATCTTCATTATGGAGCAAACAAATGTGAATTAAATAAATAATATAAATTTAATTGCTCAAGGAATGGTTCATTAAAATAAAATATTCCATGATATATTACTAATTGATAAGGGAAATCTTATGCATATGTAAACATATAATGCATTAGACAGACCGACATATGTTTGGAAAATGCATTAACGAGAGAATACAGTGTATAGTCGTGATAGGAGAAACATTGAATGACCAGAACATACATCAGTATTATAATAATGCTGGCAAGACATCATTAATAAATTTCAAACAAGAGCCCCAGGCAAAGGTTAATCCTTATGCACCGAGAGGCTTTTGACCTTTGATTGCAAGTGTTCTATTTTTTTATTGGCGATGAGAACTATAAAATTTCCCTTGACATTTAAAAAGGGATTTTTCAAATAAATTTAAATAAATAAATAAATATAAGAGAGCTACTTGAAAAAATAATCGAGGACCACTTTATTTGGACGAACTTGAATGAACGTGTAGCCTCGATTTGAAAATTTTTTGAGCCCTAAAAATTCAGTCAGGCAGCTAAATTTCTAAACGTTAGAGACAACCCCTCATTTTTTTACTTGATGAAATAATACGGTGAAAAATTTTAAAATAAGTGGGCAATGCAACCATACCAATTTAAACATTAAGCAAATTTGATGAACTTGACAACTCTATCATCACGGTGGGGCGTTTGAACAAATTTGCCCATACTTCCAAAATATACATTTAAAATATTTTATTTATTTTCTTAATAGGATCAACTTTTGATCAATATCACCAACCTAAAGGTTAAACTTGATTTAATTGAGGTAAAATGAAGTGAAGGGCCTTATTTAAGTCCTGGAATAAAACAAAATATATGAATTATATGAGTATTTGATTTAATAACTAATTTTACCTCTCAAGCCTTCCCCACTGAGGCGCAGGCGTTCGAAACCAGAAGTTTGAGAGGAAAAATTAGTTAATAAATAAAGTGCATTTTTTTCATATATATTTTTTTTTACTGGTCTGAATAAGGCCCTTCACGCTATTATCCACTGAATCGCTGCAATCCTGAGTGAGTGCCATTTATTTATTAATTGCATTTTTCCATTTTTCTCACATATTTTGAATTTGAAATTTAAACCATCTATCTACAGCTTCCGACGAAAAAATCTGGTGTGACAACATTACAGAATTTTTCTTAATGTAAGGGAAAGTTTTTCCGGCATTTGAAGCCATTTAGACTCCGTCCTTATTTATTAAAATTAATTGGTAGCCAATATAATTTAAATACATTTTTGTCACTCCGGACAGGAAGCGAACCACTGACTTTTGGTACGTGAAGTTAGACCTCTAGCTCTGCACGCAGGGCTAAGGGAAAGTTGTGTGATATGCGGCCTTTACACTATATTTTTTTTTATAATTTTCATCTAAAGAATTTTTTAATAAATTCCATAGTTTTGACTAGGGACATTTGAGCTCTCAAATTCTGGAAAAGGATTCGAGAACTGCTTTTTTGCTGATTCGGAGAGAAGAAGAAAGGAATTGTTTGCAATTTTGTTGACGGCGAGATTTAATAAATTGATATTAATTATTTTAAATCAATTAAAAACTATTTTATATAAGATCCTTCTTTTCTTACGTATATGAAAAATTTTAAAAATTCGAGATCGAAATGTTCGAGAACCTCTTAGGATTCGTCTCACCTCGAGTTTTGACAAACACTTAGAATAAAATACCTTTTTTTTTTTAACAAATTTGAGCCGAAGTTTGTGTACTGGCCCCATTAGGTGATTTTTTTTGGATTCCATCAGATAAAGACATTTTTCAGACTTGTTCCTATATTTCATCCTCCAAAGATAAATCGGCTATTATTAATGGAATGAAATTATTTAAATAAATGTACAAAATTAATTTTAAATTTGTGAATATTACTTGCATCATTTGTCTCTTTCATTGAATAATAAATTTTAACAAAACGATGAAGATCTCCAAGGCAAATTTCAAGGACGACCC
Source organism: Anisolabis maritima (assembly GCA_010014785.2). Taxonomy (NCBI): domain Eukaryota; kingdom Metazoa; phylum Arthropoda; class Insecta; order Dermaptera; family Anisolabididae; genus Anisolabis; species Anisolabis maritima. The sequence goes on along the minus strand of JAAAKE020091355.1, from coordinate 3,740 downwards.
AAATCGAAAAAAAAAATTGATGAATCAGCCTAGAAAGGAATGGCCAACCAACATCTTTTTTTTTTAATTATGCAAATGGTAAAGATAAATTACAATAACAAGACTGGTTATTAAGTTTGTCTGTTGCTTGGAGATGCTCACACTTGTTTAATCATTTCGCAGAGGTTAAGGACGAATCAGGATGATATAATACTATTAGAAAATACGTTTAATAAATTTAAAAAAAAAATTTTAATAATGGAAATATTATAGTGAATGGTTCTAGCGCATTTTCCTACGTCGATCTCTGTTTTTAGGACTAAATTATTTATTAGAATTTTCCCCTCCATACATACCTTCTACTTAACACATCTTTAACCATTTATTTAGAGCATCTATATTCAAGATAAATCGGGATGGTCTCCCTCAACTCTCTCGTGTACACCTATATAGGAAAAGTAGTTTTACGAAATATATTAACATATAAATTATATCTATCTTTATTTGACTCGAAATCATATTTGGGTTATCATGATTTTTTAAAAAATTGCCTCAGGTAAAATACCACTTCTGATTGCCGGAAATAGCCCAAAAGTTGATATAGATCTATGGTTTTTATGTAATTCACGTACGTAAAATTCGGTTGATCTACATTAAAGCCTGTTCGAGTTATCGTGCTAGCGAACACAGACATTCAAAAAACTCAGGGAGGCCCAAAACATCAAGAACAATCCAAATCTCAATATCGAATTTTGGACGATTACATTACTTTCCCTCTTTACGTATACGAGAAAGTAAAAACACTCCTTTGAATATTTGAAGACAAATGAATCCCGTTGGGTCATTTCGTCTTCTCTCTCTCTCTCCCCACTCTCTTTTTCCGGGTGAAGGCCATTATCACTCCCTTAAACCCCATAATGGCATCAAAGCACATTTCACTCCTTAAATTGAATCTGTAAATTGATAATTAAAGCTATAGGCCTTTTAATAGATTACATATATCATGTAAGTGCATTTTAGGCCAAGCAGTTAACTCCTTTGGTGAATGGTAATAAAATTCCTAACAATTTTTTCTCTTTCTTTATCTTTACTATTATTTTTAAATCTATTTCTTCTTTGGTTAGTATTAATAAATCTTGTGATATGAATTTTTTTTTTAAATCCGAGATAGCAAATTCGATAGAGACACGCAAAGACTTGGTGATTTTCACTATAGCGGTTGTTTAAGGCCAATAGAAAAATATCCAAATAAAAGTTATTAGTATTGTTACAGCCAGTCAAGAATTTATTAATAGTGAAAAGGCGAAAAAGAAGAAGAAGAAGAAGAAAGCAACCCATTTTATTTCAATAAATATATACATCGACTCCCCGACTTACACCCGACTTCCGTTCTGACTTATAGGTCGTAAGTCGGAACGAAAAACAATCTAAGACCTTTAAAGTTCTAATTTCATATGTAACCTTTCTTTTGTCTTTTCTCTCCCCCCCCCTCTCTCTCTCTCTCCTTCAAAATTTCAAAAAAATAAAAATTTTTATTATTCACAATTTCCATTTATAAAAAACATTAAAAAATCTATATACATGAAAATAATTGATTTTTTTCGGACTTAGAAGAAAAAATTTTTAATTCTTAAGAGCCAGTGTGGATGGTCGTAAATCGCATAGGTCATAAGTCGCTGGTGTACGACACATGAAACAAAATAAGTTGAATGAATGAAAAACCAAATTAATATTTACTATAATTACAATATAAAAATAAAAAAAAAGGTTAATAAAAATTTTGTAGGAAAAAAACCAATGTCACTGTATATTTTCCGTATTTCAATTTTATCTGACCCCTTTGACCGCCTTGTATAAAGAGCAAAATTCTGAAGATAGTTGAATCATTTCACCGAAACGTCAGAAATTTTTATCGAATCTAGCAGCCAAGGATTTTATGAATTTTTAACCTTTATAATAATATTTCAATAATTAATCAGGAATTTAAAATTATATCTAAAATGTAATAAATGCACGTAGTCTAGATTAAAACTGATAAGATTTATTTTTTATTTTGAAATAAAAAGTTAGATAGGTATAATAAATATTTTATAAAATTTTTTACGTTAAAAGGTTAGCATTACGATGATGATGATTAAAAGAACGTTTTCAATAGGCTTTTGAAAGAGTTTAATTCAAAAACCTTTTGGAAAGATCAGGGATAACAAATATACAACATTTATTATTCGACTAGGAGAGGGGGAATTTTTATTGTGATGATGAAATCTCTACATATCCGACTCGCAAAAAACTTTAACACGCATAAAAAACATGAGTGGGATAGGGAAGGCCCTTGCATTCATGTTTGTTAATTAATTCAAAAGAAAAATTGATTAAAAAATTGTACAATCGTTTTTTGAGGGGATTTGAATATTAAATAATTTTATTATGTTAGTTATTTTTAACGATAAAAGTTATTTATTCTAATATATTGGTATTAATTATTTTATGTAATGAGAAATTGATTAGCAGCCAGGAGAAAAATTTTGGAAAAAATCTTCCTGGGGTCCCAGGTATTCCCAAGACACTTACTCCTTGGAGGGCACTTATTTATAATTAAGGTAATTATAATTTAATTGAATCCATTATATTGAAAGCGATGCGTCTGAATTGTCAACACTTACAACTACTACGGCGGGAATTATTAGAGGTATTTAATATGGTGTGTTCTATCAGAGTAGCTTAAAATCTGATATTGGCATCACAGAACTGTGCCTTCAAACAATATTCTGACGGAGAGCTCTTCCTAGAACTCCTGAAATTTTATCCCACTTACATTTAATGTGAAATAATCAGCCTGCCTCTTTTTTTTTTTTTTTTTTATAAATTCTGACAAAAATAGATTAGAGAGCAAAAATTGTGTTGGTTGCTGGAACGAAGGCAACCCGACCAACTCACTAATGTATTTTCCGATTAATAGCTCCAGAGCTACTTTAGGGCGCTCTACCCATGCTCAAATTTCTAGGTGGATTTAACTGAGCATCCGTTCTAGAACAGTCGAAAAATTCATTTGGGTTGTCCACCTTAAATCTATTTATGCATTCCATTATTTTACTAGCCTTGTTGAAAAGGGTTTTTGTAAAATTTTTTCGCGATTACTTTCATATTTTCTTTTGTTCTTTAATTTTATGTTTTTCTCTTTTTACCAATTTCTTGGTTATTTTCGTAAATTGTTGAAATTCCACAAAGAAACATCTTTTTAAATCGCTTATAATCTTTTCTTCTTGTTTCCAATAATAATATAATTATAAAATTGTCATCGTCATAGTCAAAAAACATAAAAGACAGAATTTAGTTTTCTTTAAAGAAAGTTTAAATCACGAAATATGCAAAAGAAAAGAAACGTCATGCTCAACAATTCATAGAAAAATCCAACATGATCTATTAGCTATTCTCGTTTTTTTTATTCAAAGAGCAAATCTACTTTTAAAATATTCCATAAATAGTAAAATTATTATTATTCATCCTGTCTAACTTAACGAAAACTTTCCACTTAGAGGTATGAGGTTTGTTTTAAACCAGTGGTTCTGAATCTTTTTTGCTGGCACTCCTTGAGTTTTCATGGTCGGACCCCATTGCAAAATTATCACATTTATTTAATATGGAGGGTACCCAAATGCAATTAACAAGTGATTAAATCCTTGCGTCTCATTTACTAAAATCACAAAGTGTTTCTTCAACATAATGTCTCCCACGCATCCGCTTCTCGCAACGCTTAAGAA
>JAAAKE020091354.1:0-42407 GCA_010014785.2 Anisolabis maritima | reverse complement strand
TCAGTAATCAGATTTCAGGGGGAATATATATATATATATATATATATATATATATATATATATATATATATCACTACAAAAGAGGAGATAGCTGCATAATTTAGTTATGAAAACTAGCTCAAATAGTAAAAAAATTTTTTTTGAACACTACTCCTGTATTCTACATATAAATATGAAAAATTAAATAAAATATTGATATTTGAATTAGATAATATAAATTTGGCTGGTTTTAGTGTAAATAAAGAAAAAAAAATACTCGGAAGTTTCTAAACAAATACTAACAAGAGTTGTTGAGTATACAAAACGTGCTTTTTATTTTATGGTTTCTTACACCTTGTTTTATAGTCCCTTTATGGCTTTGGCTACATCAGGGTTTTTGTTTCTAGTTTATGTGTAAATGCTGCTTGTAAAAATTCCCTCTGACAAGAATTTTAATCGGGAAAATTCTAGATTAAAATATAGATAAACTCTTCTACTTGTAGTTAATTTATAAATAAATTATATTCTATATGTGGAACTTTCAAAGAAAATTTCACAATTCGTCTCGAACACTATTTCGGTGGACTCCTTAGACTTCCCTCTCTTTAATTAGTCTTTTTTTTTTGCTAGCTTATTTATAGTTTTGAAATTATCGAAGGAAGATTAGTATTTTGAGTCACACGGGCAACGATAGGTATTCTCTACCTCAAAAAATCCTACAGTTTAATTCATCCATTCAACAGTGAGTTCAAAGAGATTTTTTGTTTAGTTGCAAGATTGCCTCTCGGAATTCTGGCTAATAGGCTACATTTGTTTTGAATTCCAAAATATTCCGCTTTTTTTTATTCCTTCTGGATTTTTTAAACCAAATAGACTTCTATTTAAATCTTTTATATAATTTTCTTTTTCTAATATGGTTACTAAATGAGTTTAAAGCTGTTGAAGAAAAGTTAGCAAGTTGAGTTAGATAAATGCAACTTGACAGGCATATTAAGTACCTGGGATCATCGCTGTACTTCCTCCCTTTTAGTCTTAATCAACTAGCGACAGAGTCATCGGACGGCGAAATCTCTCTTTTCTGTTTCTCTCTATAGCTAAAATTTATTTAACAGAAATATGCCTTTATTTGGTTTTCTTGATCCTATTTCGAAAATCCGTATTATCTTAATACTCTCTCTTTTAAGTCTTTCTTCCTTTGATATTTTTATCCTTACTTTTTAGAAAATATTAAATATAGATCTTGTAAAGGTCGAAAGTAGATAATATTTTCAATAGTGCAATGGAAAGTAAAGTCTTCTCGACCGAATCTAGATAAAATACAACTTTAAAAGTCTTAAATATTTTTTCTTAATGCGAATTAATCATGTAAAATAAATAAAATTGAACAAAGAGTACTATACTAGTACTTTACTGATGTACTTTTTTAGTTTTTTCGATTTTCTCAAAATTCGCTTTAATGATTTTGATTAAAATTCAAAAAACATTTATTAGATGATCTTTGAAATACATGTATATTAACTTTTATCCCCCAAAATTTACTCTTATATGTTTTTTGTGATTTTCTCTTTAACAATATTTATTAAATTGACTGAACATAAAATAAATAGAATAAATGATCTTTAAGATCATTTTCCACCTCCAAATAGTGTGGGGACCTCAATTTTGGATTTAAATTATCCCATAGAAAAAATATGAAGATCCGTTGCCATGGTAACAAAATATAAATATTTTTAATTCCTATGTTTAATAATAAACGGAATTTAATTGCCATTTTTTTTCTTTTATATATTTTATCTATATTCTTTTTTTCGACTACTGAGGCTATTTAGAGTTTAGAGATTTTCTCTATGTAATTATTTAAATATCGATGGCTTCCGGCGGGCGTAAAACAGCCTTGTTCCTCGGGGCCATCCGAGTTTCAGAGCTGCTTGGCGTTGCTTGTCGACAAATATCTAGTGGCTGTCGCTCTTCTCTCCAGCCAGGCCCGCGGGCAATTTAATTTAATTTTTTTTATAATTTTAATAAATGATTAGTATTTTTTTATTTATTTGTTTTCATGCCTTTAGCCCAATGTCAAACAGCATATTTTTATATAATTGTCTAACATATAATATATTTATATTAAGTATATTAAAAATAAGTAAATAATACTAATTGATTAGTACACACAAACGAAAAATCTTTAAAAATAAAAGCTAAATAAAATTGTGAACCAGATATCAAGGGGATCTGACGCCATAAATCAGATATGACAGCACATAACACAATTTTCCTTACCTTTGATAAGAGAAAGTTATGTGAGGTGCAGCTGACACACCTGATTTTCTTACCTGTAAATATTTTTTTTTTTTTTTTTTTATTGAGGATTGGCTCCCTAGCCATACCTTACATTGGTTACATATAAAAATAATATTACAAAACAAAATACAATACAAATAATACATATGTAAAAAATTAAAGTATAAAAAAAAAATAAAATGTTAAAACAAAAACAAAATAAATACCTGTAAATAGAATTGATAGAGAAATTTTTCGCGAATCACTATACTAAATTTGAAATTTGTTAGAATATTATTTATAAGCTTGTAGTACTAGCTGGGTTGTCAGGTCTTGCTCTGACGGATAAAATAAATGAGGGACATTTATTTTATTTTTCATTTCAAAATAGAAAAATGTAATTTTTTTTTTTTTTTTTCAAATTTTTGTGATTATTTATGTATACCTGTGGATTAAGTGATCATATGACTTCCAGGAGTCGAACGGGATCTCCGCCCTATCTGGGGTATCAGAATACTTTTTTGGTACCAAATCACCTGACATTAAACCACACCATAGAGACATTACCGCACACATAGACGAATTTAAAAAGTTTTTCGAGACCTATTCTTCTTAATCAGATATTAATATTCAATTAAATAGGTATCGAAACGGATTTGACAAATTATAGTTTATTTAACAGTTTTTGTAAGTATATTTTAGTGGCTATCAATATATATCAAGTGATCATAAGGACTTCTGAGTCGAACCCGAACACACAAAAATCGTTAAATAAACGATGGCTTGCCAAGTCCATTTCGATGCATTTACACACTCAATTTAAAATGTAATTTTTGTTTATTCGTTGTTAAATATAATATTATCATATTCTATAAAACAATATTAAGATATTTATCTTAAACTCGTAAAAATGAGGAGTTTCTTTCGTGGTTTACGTCTGCGGGTGTTTTAACTTATAAATTAAGCCCCTCTTACGAATATAAGTTTTTTGGGGTTACTTATGTAAACTCACATATCCAAGTCGTCAATTTGCCAATCTTTCATAGGTTGCCCATCTAAAGGATGATTTTTAACAGAATGGGAACAATTTTCCCTAAATATTAGAAAATATTAATTTTAATTTCGCGATGTTAAGATATTTACCTTAAACTGGTAAAAACGATGAATGTAAAACAATATCTTTAAATATGCAAAAATATCCAAATTGATAAATATTTGAAATGATTATAAAATCATTTTATAGAAAATTTTCATAATCTATTGTAGAAAATTTTCATGGAATGTACCTCGTTTTCCTTTTCTATAATTATGCGATCTCTAATTTAAACTAATTCTACATATAATAAATTTTAATAATAAATAGATGAATAAAAATTCTATCCACAATTGTGTCTAATTAATCCAGAAAAAATGAAAAACATCATGATTTGGATAAATATTTCGCATTAAAATGGATGTATTTTGATCAGCTGTTTAAAGGAATTCCATCGACATCGACAACTTCTCCCCATTTTATTTGCTGCCGTGTGAGTTAGCAAGTGGTGTTTGTGTGCGAATTTTTTTCCCTTTTTTTAGGTGAGGGGATTCATCCATGTCTTACGATTAGCTGAGAGAGAGAGAGGAGAGAAAGAACTTCCCATCTGCCTGTCGGTTGTCGAATCGACCGAAATAATTCGCCAAAATGGAAGTGAAAAAAGCTCCAAGCCATCTCCTTTTTTTCTTTCTTCTTCTTATCCGCCGTCTTCTTTTTCATTCCTCTTCTTGTCCCCTTTTATCGCACTATTCTAGATTCTCTTGATTAAAAAACTTATGTTTTTTTTTGGAAGCCTTTGTATCAACTCAAGAAAACTGATCTTTTACTTTTTCTTTCTTCTAAAAAGAATCAATCATTTATTTAAGATTTTTAAATTGAATTTCAACTTGCGCAAATTAAATTTTTTTATAAACTTTTTTGATTTAATAATGAATATTTTTTAAAATTTGATTTCCGATCAAAAATTTCTAACTGGTTCAATGAAGTTGAATAATTTTCATTAAACCTCTAATACACAATCGAACGAGTTCGGCGAATATATTGCCTGGATGGAAAATGGCTCAGCCAACATACTAGAACGTTGAGGATTCGACAAACATAATTGTTTGGATAGTTTCTCGGCTTATTGATATTTTCCAACATCACCTGAGCGCCGAACATGTTGATACGTAGTGCAAGAGAACAGGTTAGTTGATGTTTATTCGTGATTTGAGGGGAACCTATTTCATATTTCATTTAATTTAAGTTTTCTATATTTTTAAATTTATCGTTTTGGGGTCTGCTAAACAGCGGCATGTGTATATTTTTTCATTTTTGAAGTCATTTTTTGAACCACACCTGTCTCCGTTTTTTAATTTTTTGTTCTTCTAAACATAAAAAGCCACTTGTTTCAATTTCAGTATCCAAAATGAATCTTCCTAAAATTACATGCAAATTATTGTAATGTAACGACTTTAGCCCAAACCCGTTTTGAGAAATAAACATATTCGGCTCGAGCTATTTTTTGCTTTTTTGAAAAAAAGATTTCATTTGGTGATTTACTTATCCCAAAGACAAAATCATTTAAAAATTTCACAAATTTTTTCATATTTTCTCACTAACATATTATTATATATATTTTGTGATACCAGCCATAATATCTTCTAAATCTAATTATGTATTCATTATATTTGTATACTCTAATATTTTTGTTTGGTTATTCTCAATAACATAACCAAAACAAAATAATATTTTTCTTTTTCAAAATCGGATTTTCTTCTCCGATTACAATAATCCAGGTATGAAAAAGAAATCCATTTCTAAGTGATTGGAAATCTTTATTTGTTATAACGCCTTAACGGATCTGCTCCTGTCTTTGGATAGAATAAACAAACAGAATTTTATATCTTTTTTTTTGTAGCTTTTCACTAAATCCACATCCACATCATGTCTTCCGGTATTTACACTGTCAACTTCACAGTTTATTTATTTTATTATTGTTTATTGTATTTCTTGTATTTATTCTTTGGTTTATTTATTTTTTTCTATAACTCAGTCAATATGTTCATTCGTTTCAACTGTCAATAACAGACACCTTTCAGAATTATTACGTTTAGCAATAACGGGATGGGTTTTTTAAAATTTATTTTCATTTATAAAATCAATATGGAAATAAGGAAGAAGAAAATGGAAAATTTCTTTAACATCAGGCCCAGAGTTAAAATTGGGAAACATCAAAATATAAATAATTTAGTTATTTTATTATTTATGCACTTGCCTCAACCAAGAGTTAGTTATACGAAAAAAATCTGGGATTTCTTCTCTTTTTTTTATTTTTCCATACCATCCAAAGTTTGATATAATACAAATATGTTTTGCCTTGGTGTGATAAATTATATTTTTTTCTTATAATATAAGAATAATTTGTATCATAAATAAAAAATAATTTAATTATCCTCAGGTCTTTATAACATTCTAAGATGAAACATTAAAACTTAACTATTTTTAATATTATAAAAATAACCTGTAATATCAAAGTTTTATCTTGGATTAATTTTGATTTTGATTTATTTTATTTCAGCTGCCATGAACATTAAACTTGAAAAATCCTTTTTATTAATGTCAAAACATACAATCAATTATCAATAACTTCTGGTGATCTTTAACACCCTTATTCCACTGGGTCATACATCTGAGAACGCGATTAGAAAGTTGATCAATTTTTCTCTCTTGAATCACTCTCATTGGACAGAGATATCTTAAAAAATAAATATATTTACTTTAATTTATTTTCTATCTTTAAATTACAAAGAAAATGAATTATTAATTAATTGTTCATAGTTTCGATGAATCTTTGGCAAAACTTCATCTAGGCTGTTACGTATAAATATTTTAAAAGTCTATCATATAATTTTCATTTCACATTACTTATTTATATTTATAAGTTAAATAGCCAGCATGCATTATTCATACTTTTAGTAGGCTTTAATCTAGGTCAGAGATAAAGAGGAGAACATTCTCGGTTTTACTTTATCTGAAGGTTAAATAGAATATACGAATAGTTAGTATTCGTTGGACAAATTGTGAATTTACGGTAGAAAAAAATTATGGAATACAAAAGAACAACGTCTTTTCCATTTTCTTATTTAAAACAGCGAGTTTAATTTTTATAGTACCATGGAGTGCATGAGTTTGTGTTTTTTTTTGCTTGGCCAATCCATTCATTAATAGCTTTTTCGATTAATTGTTCCAGAGCTCCTCTCTTACTTGTAAACCTCTAGATTTAACTAGGTTGGTCATTTGAGTTGCCTAATTTCCAATAAACAAAAATTAACAAATTTATACACTCAAAGATTTATTTAAATTACGTTTAAGTGCTGTGATAAAACTTAAACATGAGTCTAGTAAAGAATGGTAGCTACCCTTTTTTTTAACAATCCACTATCCTTGAGAGGTTATAATTAATTTTTATTTAGAACACATAATATAAATTTTTATAGGCTATTTTATTAATATTATAATCACTATATTTATATAATATAATTAACAATTAAATATTGGAATAAATTCTTTGAGTTTCAATGACGTAAATTGTAAATTCTAAATTTATTACAATTTAATTTTTTTCAATTTTTTTTTTTATAATTATTACACACAATATCCACTCATACTACTTTGGTCAACATTCATACAACACATACACTACAGACTCCCATCTGTATGATGATCATGAATACCCAAGCTTTTCTTTTACATACTCCCATCCCCCTTATCAAATGTCACTCTGTGCGAGAGACTTAGTCATATCTATTAATATAATATTCAGTCCCAATTGATTAATCTACCCTGAAAGGAAAGATACTTAAGGTGTCTGTAAATTTTGTAAGTAGCCTTCAAGCATGGCACAATACCTTTCCGTCAACTCATATACATAGTCACTTTTTTAAAAAATCTTTTCGGCATCTGAAGCCATATAGGCTTTAAACAATTCAATTATTTATTATTTACAAAAGAACTTATTTATTCAGACCAATTGATTTAATTAAATTTCGATCGGGCTTGGGACTTGAGCCACATTTTTTGGTTTTGACAATGTCAGTATCTCTAACCTCTCGGTCACGAGATGAGTGAGATGGACTTTAATATTATGTTCTAGAAAGTACTGTTTAAACCTAAAGGGCAGCCTTGTTTTGGTCTCGAATAATTCAATTAGTTCAGTCTGTGTCGCTCAGTCATTTGCATGCAAAATCAAGATATTGTCTTGTCGAAATCCCTGAGTATGGGTATGCTATAGCCTCCCTATTGTCGTTATCTTAATCTGAGTGCCGACTATACTTCTCACGTGGATTAGTTATAAGCAGATCATGTCCATGTGGCACTGGTCCGATAGGTGTATCTATCTTGTACCTCTGGATTTTAAATACCTCTTTTTTATTTATTATTATTTTTTCTTATGGATTAAATTCTATATTATTATTTTTATTTATTCTTCTATATTAATTAGATATTAATTAGAAACTATTGTTATTATTAAAACATTATCAAGGGTACCTCAAAGTTTAATTTTTCCACCATCTTATAATTTTTTTGACGATTTTTTTTTTTTTTTTGAATTAGAATTTATTATATTTCTGGCGAGTTTTCTCAGAGCCCTTTAGGGTGCCCTTACGACCTGGCGACCTGCGAAAAAGAGAGATAGATAGAGAGAGAGAGAAACAGGTCGATTCTCCCCAACGGACTCACCTTCTGATTTTATTATAACTGCGTAAATGGATTGAATAATTCCATTTCTCTGGTTTATTTCGCTCATTTGCTACGTCGTTTTATCGCCTCTTCGTTTCGCTTCGTTGATCCCACTCCATATTCTTATCTATCTTCATATAAGGTTATACATATTTTTTTTCTATTTGAAAGAAAAAAAAAATAATAAAAGATCTAATTTATTTTTTAAGAAACATTTTTATTAATAAAGAGAAGAAAATAAAAATTTTTAGTTAGTATTAACTATAAATAACTTCTCTCTGATGTACTAAGGGATGAATTTTATTTTCATCATATTGGCCAACCATTGATTGAATAAATATGGATAGAGATCAACGGTTATCGTCAAATATACATAATTTATCGAATATGTCTAATGCACTTCGATGCCGAAAAGACAAAAAAATTACTAAGAAGAAGAATTTACCAACCATTATGGTTTTTTTATAGACGATATCTACCATCAAAATTATTAACTGGACTGATGATGGCCTCGAAATATTTGCATAAATAAATGTGTTGATGATAGATGAAAAACGCAGTTGGTAAATTCCCCATTCTTTCTCTTGATATTTACCATCCTGCATAAAATAAATACAACGTTGAAAATACATTATTTTATTTAAATTATCAACTATACTCATTTAGGTGCTGAAAAATGATGAGGGGGAATAAATATATGGAGAATGTCTGGGAAAAGCCCACCTCCACTCCCAACTTGTAATTAGTTGAAGGCTTGTCGCTGACTTTGACTAAAGAAACGAGTTCTTGGTAGGAGTATCCCAGTATCCTCTGACATCTTCTTCCACTATATTTGCCTTTATCCCGCATTTTTTAACATACCTTAATTTCTTTAAACTTTAAACTCCTGTTACTTTCGGTTAGGCCAAATTCAACTCAATATCCTAACGAATTTCTAACCCGTGTCTTTAGCGAATTTTGTCAGGGATACCAAACCTATTTTATTTTCTATTGATTATTATTCTGAATTTACAAATTTTATATACAAGTCCAGAATTACAAATCTTTTTTTGACAAAATTTGTTTTATGAATAAATTTGAATTTTTTTCCCCACTACAGAGATTTTGTAGATTTTGATGTAGCACTCACATTTTGACCTTCTTTCTACTAAAAGAAAGATTCTTGTTTTTTTTTTTTTTTTTTTAATAAACCCTTTTAAATGTAAATAAATTATTTTTTCTTTTCTTTAAAGATTTGGATTTTTTTTTGCATACCTAATTGTCAGTTGAGAAACAATCAAGTGAATCATTTAAAGGTAATAAAATTGAATTGTATATTGTGTGTGTGTCAGAGCAGTTGTAATTGCATTAAACCTGGTGGGTTTGGGAGAGGGAAATAAATGTTCTAAAGAGAGAATAAGGGCAAGGGGTTCATAAAACCCCCTTTAGAAAGAGAGAGAGAGATTGTTTGCCTGGACTGTTTCTTTATCTAATAGCCTATTGGAAAAGGAAACAAGAGAAGAGAACAAAGAATGAATTGAAAAATAAAGGAAATATTTAATCTAGAGTTCAATTTGCTTCTGACTCCAACAAAAAAAAGAAAAAAAAAAAAATGTGGCTGGAATGTGTCTTTCTCATTGGATTTTTAATTTTATTTTTTGCCATTCAAAATATTTATTCCTTGAAATACTAAATGTTAATTTATTGATTTGGCAAAATAAATATTTCTGCTTTATATGAAAATTTAATTCAATAATGTTAGCATCCCACTTTAAAATTGCTGTTGAGACGCATCAAAGGAGGCTTACTAGTTGATCGTTGTTTATCCCCAAAGGTGGTCAGGTTGTATTTGAAATACATATTAAAATGTATATAAGATAAGCATTAAAATGCATATAAGAGTGACAATGTTGTTAATGTATGTTACAGTCTCATGGGTGTGTGAGTGTTGAATCAAATTGGACTGATGATGAACTAGTAAACCTTAGTTCGAAACGTCTCAATTGTTTTTTATTGAATATCCAAAGGCTGACATTGCTGAACCTGTCTTCTCATCTATTAAAATTACAACACAGCAACAATTTTCTCTTTAAACTCAATAAAAATATATTTATTTATTCTTAAAAATTTAAAAATTCTTAAATCGTAGTCCACTGGTGGTAGTTGAGTTTAAATCATAAATTCGTTTGTTTTTACTTGCAGAAAGATAAGCAACCTCAATGACAATTGCACTAATGGATTATTTGCTCGAGAGTTTGTTTAGAGCGAATTAGGCAATTGGGCATGCTGTTTTTTTTCTTTTTCCTATGGAGATTTTACAACTATGCATGCATGGTCCGCTCTCGAATTAATCGAAAAATTGATTATTGAGTTGATCGTTGTGGTTGCCTATCTTTCAGGAAGAAAATACGAATGATCCCCATGGGGTCTACAAGTCAAACTTAATTTTTTTAAAGTAGGGCTTTAATTGTTTGGATAAAACAAACGATTTTGACGGTATTATCAAAATAAAATTTACGACTGTTCTTTCTTCTTCTTTCTTTAATTAATTAATTTATTATATCTATTAATAATTTTCTTTCTATATTTGAGTTAGGGACAGGGCCCTGGGTTGGAACCAGGAAAAAAATAAAAACAAATCTTCGCTCTTCTCTTACATCTATGCCAATCTTATCCCACTCCACTTACAATCGACTGGTTGTGTAAAGGGTCACTTTTTCATTGGGTACTTCAAGACCTATTGTCACATTTTATTAGTTAATTAATAATTTGGCTACATTTTTTCACATATAATTATTATTGGGTGGATGCACTAGTTCGTAACACTTTTTTACATGAAATATTTATTATATTTGTTCAATCGGACACCAATCAAAGTAAATGCCATTGTTTTCAACAATTTTGCTTATTTTTTGAAGTGACCCAATCATCGACCTTCGGTATGAATTAGTACAACCACCTAATATATATTAACACTTACTTATATCTTACTTACTAATGTTATTGTATTAAAATGAAAAGGTTTTTTTTTTAAATAAATTTTGTCAGAATTAGATTGACTTTTTTTTGAGGAAGAACAGCTTTTACGAATTTAATCGCTTAATTCGGGTTTTACATCATGGACAACAGAAAGTGTTCTTTTCCGATATAGAGATTAATTTTTTATACATTTTTTGGATGTACTTGTTTTTTAATATTCTTTCTAAAATATAACCTTCCTACAAAATATTTTCCTAAGGTGTCTAATTGAATCAAAAAGGAATTAATTTTGATATAATGTCAAAAAGCCGTTTATCCCATCTCTTTCTTTCACTTATTCTTGTTAAAAAGTTAAAACGAAGTTTTCCCAACATCTTGAGGTTTTTAAGCTCACTCTTCTCTTTTGACCTCATTGAATAGTGGCTTAAAAAAAGACACTTTCCTTCATTCTATATTTTAATTATAAATTTTAAAGTGTTTAAGACAGTGTTTTTC
Source organism: Anisolabis maritima (assembly GCA_010014785.2). Taxonomy (NCBI): domain Eukaryota; kingdom Metazoa; phylum Arthropoda; class Insecta; order Dermaptera; family Anisolabididae; genus Anisolabis; species Anisolabis maritima. Next base: position 30,943 of record JAAAKE020091354.1, on the reverse strand, counting down.
ACTTGCCTTGTCACACATTAGAAAAGAAAAGGGAGTAATTATAGACGCGGGGCGTTAATAACTAACCCAATTACAGTCCTTTTATCAGACCTCCCTCATGGTTTTTGGGGCATTGTGGCTGCCAACATGCAAATGCTCCCTTGTCTACGAGATTACGTAGTATAGGTATCTCAGTCCCTTTAAAGGGAACAAAGGTAAAATTGTCAGACATAGCTTTATTAGTGACAAGATTGTTTATTATCATATTCGCCGACTATGGACCGAGTGACATTTTCCAACCGAATTTCTATGCATAGTCTCTTTCTCTTGTAACAAGAACAAGGGCAGTTTATTATATTTTCATGATTCTATCTCTACTATTATTAAACGAGTTAATCTTATATATATATATATGTATGTATTTATGAATGTTTTATGTATTAATGTATTTTTTTCTCGAAAATGGCTCTTACAATTTTGATGAAATTTAATATATTTATTATTATGGGGACCCGGAATCGGTTGTGCTAGGTCTCATCTTTGGGAAAATATACTTAGAGTGTTTCTGTTTGGTGCAGCCTATATTTACGAATGACCCTATCTTTAGTTCTTAGATCTATAATTGCAAAGGTCATAACTTTGAAAGCTCTCTATTATTGACTCTTCTTGTCCAGTAAAAAAAAAAAAACTCGAGCAACGCTCGGACTCAGGTACTTAATAAAAAAAAGGCAAACAAAATTTTCTATAATTTCTTTCAATTAAGAAATTCCAAGTTTTAACTTAACAGTAACATTATTATGTCTCATATATGAGACTATGACAATTTTAGGGCATAATTACACAGAACCAATAAGTGATGGTGGTAGAATAAATTTTGCCCCCTTTTAGCATTGGAATTCAATTTTATTGCTGCTATTTTTTTCAAAAATTTATATATATATGTTCTGGAAGGTTTCCGCGGTGGGTTATATGTGGAATAATGTTTTCCCGAGTTGGTCCGCGTTAATTGTTGAGATTAATAATCGACGTTTCGGCTCTCATTTTGGTGCCATTTTCAAGAGTGTTGGGTAGGAAGGCAGATTGAGGCCTCGAAGTCAACCCAAACAGAACACCAGCCAACCAAGTCCGCCTCAGAGGGCAGTCCAAACCTCGGAGACATCCACCGACCAAATTTGGGGACCAACAAGATTGCGACCTCGAAAACAAACCACCGCCACCATAACTTCCAAACCCAACACTCTTGAAAATGGCTCCAGAAGGAGAGCCAAAACGTCGAGTTAATCTCAACAAGCAACGCAAAGAAACATTATTCCATATATATATATATTCAAGTTATAATATTAATGGGAAATTTTTAAAAAATCGTTTCCACATATATATATAAGTGAGATGTTTGGAAATTCATCTAAATATTAATTATTTGTAATTAAAATTTGATATGTGAGTTTTGAATCTTTGCGCGCCATGAAATCAGTCAATCACACCATCCTACCAGAGGGAGTCATGGTCGCCATTCTGTTTTCATTCCATATGTATAGCTTATATAATATATATTCTCAAATAAATATTAAAGACAATTGAGATAAGTTATGGCTACTGTGAGTGTAGAAGGCCAAGAAAAGGATCGTGCAGCTGGAAAAAAACATTTAACGAGAATGTAATTGTTTTTTTGTTTTTTTCCTAGCTGCACTCCTCTTTTCTTCACCTTCCTTGTAATTCTCTCATCAAACTAAAATATTTTTATATGAATATTATTTATTGACCACTTCTGTTTGGTTTTTTAAACTGAAATCGACTGTTCTTTTTTTTTGTACATTTTTGGTGGAGAAAAATTAATTTCAAAATATTTTAAAAATTTTTTAATGGATATTGATTGTTATTAAAACCTTGTTAAACTTTCACATAATTATTAATGGAACATCTTAACTTATTATTATGTTAAAGGGACTTGATGATCGCAATACCCCTATAAATTATTATTCCTAAATATATAATGCGATGGCTACATATAGTTTTCTAGGTCTCCACTTATAGTGAGTAAGTATATATACATATAACTTGTTTATGGCCAAATAGTATTAGCTTAGCAGAGGAATCCAATATGTCTAAACAAATGAAAATTGATGGATACAAATGGTCGCCTGCTTATTCATCCTAACAGTGAATATCAATCAACGACAGACGAAGTGCTCTCACTAAACCACCTAAGGGCATAACATTACCAAGTTCCTTTTCCCATTTCAATATTAATATTTAATTAAATGATATGATCTAAATTATTGTATATATAATAAAAATTTTATATTAAGATGAGAAATCCAAAATATTTTTTAAAGAAGTCTTTAATATTGAAGGTGAAGAAAAGAATGGTGCAGCGAGGAAAACTAAAACAATTATATCCTCGCTTAATGTTTTTTTTCCTGACTTCACCATCCTTTCTACACTCAATACAGCAAAAACTTATATCTATCGTCTTTAATATTTATTTGAGAATATATGATATTCATATGGAATGAAAACAGAGGATGGCAACCATAAGTGTCTCTGGCAGGATGCTACGATTGGCTGATATGATGGTGCACAAAGAAGCTTCAAAACTCGATAAAGGGCTCTGTGGAGCAATCGGTAGGGTGTCGCCGTTCCGCACACGAGATCGGTGTTCGCATCCCGGGCAGGAGGGATTTATTCATTAAATACAAATATTTAATGTAAACAAATCCTCAAGTATGCCCTGGATTGGATCCCACCACAATAGAGCCCTTAGACAACTCTACGAGGAGGAGTTGCAGTGACACCCCGTCCTATGGAAGGGACGTAAAGAAGGATTCCCTCTCAATGAAGCACTCTTCGCAAGGAATAAGCTACACGCCGGTGCTGAGAAAGTCCCTCCTCAAACTAGGACATCCTCCCTAGCATAGGTTAGGTTGGTTGAAAAGAACTGGGTGGGATTATAGGAGTAGTTAGCTAGCTAGAAATGAATATAAGAGAAGGAGGAGTTAGAGTTAGGAAATAAAGTAACTTCACGAAGTGCCGATATATGGCCTCGGCCAGAGGTCGGCTGGGCTTGAGGTATGTGTCTCCGTACACGAAAACACCTCTGGTAAATAATAGGGGTCCCGGTAAGTGGGCCTATACGGTCCAAATGAAATGATTCAAAACTCACTTATCAAATTTTTAATTACAAATAATTAATATTTAGAGAAATTTCCAAAGCAACCTATATATATAATTATTTTAAAAAAGAATGGCGACCTATTTTCTATTATTAGTTGATTCAAATTTTGACCAACAATAATAAGCCGAAAAATATAATAAATGTATTTGGACAAAATGGAGAAAAAATAATCTGGGTTACAATTTACTAGCTGAAATGTCGTTAAATAAAAGAGAAGAGAGGGAGTCTAAAAAGTTTTCCAAGGTTTATTAGACAGGCGAGAAGACACGCTGGAGCCGGAATCTGTGGATGGCGCACCGGAAGTTGTCAGCGCAAGATGTCTTCTCTCTCTTATTCCCAAAAGACTTGTGATAAAAATGGCATTCATTCTCTTTCTCTCTCTCCCTCAATAAATATTATATCGATTTCTATTATATAAAGATAAGAAATCTCTTTAAATCCAAATTTTATAAGAAAAAAAATTAGATTTTCTCTTTAAATTCGTTTAGCTAAAAACAAATACACTTTTGAGTTATTCTCCGATTAACAATTATAGAATGGACTTCAGGAGACTAAAATTTTTATTTATTAACAAGGTTTATTTTCACTATTACTATACGAAAGAAATTTTTTGTTAAAACTCCATATTTCTCAATTGAATTTTAATAAGGAGATATTCATTTGACGTCGAATTTAATTTTCTAATTCTATAATTTTCCTAATAGTGATAATTTTGATTGGATGCATAATATAGAAGTTATTTACAAAAAAAAAAAAATAAATAAATAAATAAAAATAAAAAAAAATAAAAAATAGTCCATTCTATTAATTTTTTCAAGACAACAGCTGAAGCTCTCTCAGAGGTGAGAGTCCTGCTGAAAATTTTAATTTTACAACTAAACTCGATTAAAATAATTTCCAAATTTCTAATTTCTTTATAATAATTATAATTTACTTTATATTTTGTATTTATTTAGAATGTTTGATAAAATTATTTAATGGACATTTCGTCTAGTTTTAGTTATCAAAATACATTATTGGATTATTTAATTAATTATACCAATTTATTTACATTTAATTATCTATATAGCTAGCTTCTTTATTTGTCCATTTAGTTATTTCTCTATTTTCTTTTAAAGATATTGAATTAAGTTTTTAATGTGTGTAAAGAAGTAAAGTTAAATTTTCTTAACCTTTTTTTTTTTTTTTTTTTTTTTTAATAGTTAAATTGCTTTTTCTCTTACAGGTGGGTCATTTGTTTCCACGCCTTCTTCGAGTGTTTAGAGACAAGAACAAGTTGCCTAATAGAGTGAGTTGAAAAATCCAATGCTTCTTATTTTGATAGTGTTTTTCTATATATAATAATAAAATAGCTAATAATAAATAATAATGTTTTTACTAAGAATTAATTTAAAAATATCACATGACTATTTGGACTTTCGATAATAAGTTTTCACTTAAATATTGAGTTAATTGCAATTTTTAATTTCTTTAGATTAAGGCAACATTAAAATATTCTTCAAATTTTTTAAAAATATTTTCAATCCTTTTTATAATTAAAAATCTACTTTTTTTAAACTTGAGAGAAGATGGTATAAAATAATTTTTTTTTCAATTATTTGTTTAAGAAAAATTCATCTTAAAACTATTTCTCAAAAAAGATTAAGACAGATTTTTTGAAATAACTATTATTTTGATAAAAAGGTAGAAAAATAAAGCGTTTATATTATTATAGTATCAAAAAAATCGCTGACTTTAGTTTCGTCTTAATAAATAAATAAGATAATTACATGAAAACTCAAAATCATAATTTCATTTTTTTTTCATTATAAGAAATTTACTATTTTGGATGTAATCCTCCTAACAATTTGTTAAGACAAAATAAAATACATCGAAGGCCCGTAAAACAAAACAAAAAAATAAGATATTTATTTTTTGGTCGAACTTTCGGACGCTTGCTTTCTCAGCTCCATATTCTTTCACTTCTTGCTCTGGAGGAGAGGTAAAGAAGGATTCCCTCTCAAAGTTGCACTTTTCGCAAGAAGTGCTGAGAGAGGGCTAATATAGATTAACTTGGATAAAAGGAACCGGGTGAAATTAGATATAGAGCTAGCTAAAAATGAATATAGTAGGAGAAGTTAAAGATAGGTAATAAGGTAACGTCAAGGGGTGTCTATAGATGGCTACAGTCCAGAGGTATTGAGGTTGGGTTTGAGGTATGTGTACATGAAAAATGAACCGAGTAGGCGGGCCTCTACAGTCCAAATAAAATGATTTAAAAAAATGAACAAAATCTCTATTTGTTCTTAGAGTAATAATTAATATTTTGTTGATATTCTAAAAAATAAAAAAAAAATAAAAAAGATTAAATCAGATTTCAAAGAGAGTATCTGAAAATTAAATTTTGACTCAACAATATGAATGTGAATGAATAGGAATAAAACCTTCGGTTGAAAATTTTTAATTCATTTACTTGTATATAAAAATTCTTAACGGTATGGATTCACGAATCTCATCTTTTCATCATCCAGCATTAGTAATATGAAAAAATAAATTTTATTTGATTAAATAAACTTTTAAAATAAATATATTCTTCTAAGAAGAGTAATCATTCCTTTCTATTTTATATACTACAATAGGGTTTTAAATTCTTAAAGTTTCAAAAAATCCTTAAAAGTGGACGTTAAGTGAAAAAAAAAAGAAAAATGTTCAGAAAACTAAGTAAACTTCACTAAAGACGGTTAATTAGAATGAATAAATATTAAATCAGCAAAGAGATGTAAAGTTTTGTTGGAATCAGTTTCAAATGCAGGTGAGAAACGAGCATGACACCCACACCCACCCATGTTTTCAGGGTAACCTAAGATTCTTTGGAAATTAAAAGTTGCTGTTTTATTTTTAGAAATTTGAAATATTTTATGGTGTTGCCTTATTTTAATGTAAAATCCATGATAAAATCAGAATAATAAAGCCTCAATTTTTCTTTTTAGTTGAAAGTTTGTTTGAATATGTAATCAAATCTCTACTACCAAATTCCAGTCCTACATTAAAAGGATTAAAATTTCTTTTGATTAATGTTAGTAAATCATTGAAAAAACCAGAAATCCTTTTTTTTTTTTTTTTTTTTTTTTTTTTTTTATTTCAAAGAATAATTGTCTTTTAATTCCAAAATAAATGGCTCTATTAGAACAGTAATAAACGTCTAATTAAATTTACTTTTATCAGAACGTGTGAATTATAGGAAATTTATTATTCCTAAATGAATTAAAGCCTATTAATTGTGATTATCCAAGCAAAAAAAAGAGAAGAAAGTTATTCAAGGAAAATTCAATCAATAAAGGTTATGAATATTTATCGATATCTCTCTCTCTCTCTTCCTTTTCGAGTTTTCTCATTGATTTAATAATAAAATAACGTTTGGATAATTGAATTGAAGGAGCTGGGATGTATTTGATGCCTGTTGAGTTGTAAGGATCTTTATTTTATTTTTTATAATGAATCTTCCGTTTTTTATTTTTGTAAATTGTATTTTCCAAACAATTTTTCAATAAAAAAATTAAACTTTTTTTTTTTTTTAACTAAAACTTTATAATCAAATAAATTCAAAATTATTTTTCAACAATTTTTTTTTTTTAGTTGATATTTCATAATTATTCTTGAATATTATTTATTTATTTCTAAATTCTGATGGATCCGTTTTCTATATTGATTTATACCTATGTATGTAGTAAAAACTTTTTTTTTACTCTCTCTTTCACCTCATTTTTAATTAAAAAGTTTTTTTTGTCAACACAACTAACTTATGACTATTTTTAATTTAAAAAAAGTTGGACATCTCAGCTATATACGTATTTTATTTGTATGCAATAGTATTATTTCTGATTAATAGAAATGAAATATTTCTCTATTTTATTAAAATTATCATTTAATTATTAATATATGAAAAGGTTTTTAAATTCTTTATTCAAATAGATTTGGGCAGATTTACTTCATTTTACTCATCTTATCATCTCTTTCCTTTATTTTGGCTTACATCTCTGGAACTCTTGTAAAAAATGGATGAACTAATAAATTAATAGAGGAATTGTATCTATTATTAAACGATTTTGATCGGAGCTGGGATAAACTAAGAAATACATTTTTGGGAATTATGAATTCTTCTAATTCTTAATTAATTATTAAAATGATCAATTTTCATAGTAATGCGTATAGAATTGAATTATAAAAAAATATTTATTTTTAAGTGCATTTTTCGGAAATTTTGTTTCTTATTTATTTATTTTTTTATTTAAGAAGACTCCGTGGAGGAGTCAATAGGTTCTTTAAGCACAGGAGTTTGGGGTTCGCATCCCGGGTATGAGGAGATAATAATAATTATTTAATGTAAACAAATTCTTTGCCCTAGATTAGAACATTAGATCAAATAGAGCCCTCAGACAACTATACAAGGAGATAGGTCCTGAGACAGCCCATCCTATTGAAGGGATATAAAGAAGAATTTCCTCTGAATGATGCACTCGTCGCAAGGAGTGCTGAGAGAATCTTGGACATTCTGCCTAGCAAAGATAGTTGAAAGGGGACGGATGTGATTAAATATAGGAATAGTTGGCTAGCTAGAAATGTATACAGGCGGAGAAGTTAGAGATAGAAAATCTTGTAACTTCACGAAGTGTAGATAGAAGGCCACAGTCAGAGGTCAACTGGGATAGAGATGTTTGTCTCTGTACACCTTGGGGAAATAAACGAGTTTTCCAGGTCGGCCTATATCCAAAAGAAATTAAATGATCTTTTATTTTTACTCTATTTTCTAGAGCAGAGGTAATATTCATACTTCATGATTTAAGTGTCAATGGTTCACTTCCCTCCATTAGTGATACAATTTATTTAATTTGTATTGACTATTAATTTATATGGACGGAGTCTATAATGCCTGAGACAAGAAAAATACTTAAAGTTAAATAATTTTAAAATAAATAATAATAAAAGTAAAAATTTTCATCAAAAAGCAATAATAATTAATATAATATTTTCCTTTAAAAAGGAATTTTTCTATCCTAAGGGATGACATATAAGGAAAATTTGCCTAAGACTACTTACTCCCTTGCAAATTATAAATACAATTTTCTCTTTATTATACTGATCTTTGAATATTGTCACTTTTTGTGATCTTTCTATTTGTTTTTCTCTCATTTTGCTTGAAAGATGCTCGCTCCCAGGGATATGCCGGAGATCCAAATCTAATATAAAATATTTTCGGTAATTATTTGTCATGTAGTACGAGCAGGATCTTGAAGTTAAATTTGAAATAAAAATACTTATTTTTTGTTTTTTTGCTGAATTGTATACAATAGGCCATCAATAAATCTGCAAAAAACAAAAAATAGATATTTTTGTTTCCGTTTTGACCTCAAAGCCCTGCTCGTACTACATGACAAAATACTACAGAAAAATATTTTATATTAAATAATTCATCTTGACTTTTTCGAAGAAATTTTAACTTAAAATATTTCATTTTTTTAGAATATTTTTGGGTTTTTATAAAGATGAAAAGGTAAACAAAAAAAATAATAGGTTTCTTTAAAAAAAAAATCTTAATTTTCTTTCAATAATTTCAGAACCATTTCTAGCTTTTTTTTTTATTTAGCTCATATATTATTGAATTTTTTTTTTTTTTTTTTCATTTTGATTGAAAAATATGCTTAATATAATTGTATATAGACAGAAAGACACTCATTTTATTTCATGTAACGGATTTCTCGCTTCTTTTTATTTGACTTCAACCAACCAAGTTTATATTAAAAAAGCCTTTGCCGATTTTTTTATTTGGCCAAGTTGGGTGTCGTTTGGTCCCCACTCGGAGGGCTGACATGCAGCTTGCGTGTAATATCGGCTTAAGGCCCCTGGGACCCCGGGGACCCTGGGACCTTTTGTCTCATGTCCCCTTTCTCTTTCTCTCGTCTCGTCTTGTTCGATTGCGGATTGCGGATTGTTCGCTTGTTGTTGTTCTTGCGGAGTTAGTTGTTGTTTTATTCTCGGTCAATGTGATTCGTGCCATCTCGCCTGGACACCCTCAATAGCCTCCTTGTCTTCTTCTTTCTCCTCTTTCTTATTCTAGAGCTTCTCGATTCGTGATAGATCGACTTAGCAAACAATCTGCGCCCTTCTATATGCAACGCCCTTTCACGTTCCAATCAAGTGACCTTTGAAATATCATAATTATAAAAGTAATTTATAGATAAACAAACCTACTTAGAGTTTTTATCTTGACGAGTTAGTAGAGCTAAATATGACATTTTTCTACTCTCTCTCTAGCCTTTTCGGACTCGTAATTATAATAATATAATAAAAAAATACTAACACAATATTAGTTCAAAAAAATTTTATTCTTCATCATATAAACTCTATGTAAGAAGGTAAAAATTAAATTTTTTGTTAAATGCAATTTGCCTCAGGCATTCAATTATTTACATCAAAAAGATTATTATTTTTAATTTTTTTTTATAAAAGGCAAAAAAAAGTTAAATTACATAAAAATTATAGAACTAAATTCTCTATTTCTCTCTCTCTCCCTCTAAAAGAGGAATAACATATATATACATTTTATTTTATTTTAATTTAAAGTGATTTTTCGGATGCTGAGGCTTGAAGTATACAATTATATTCCAAGAAAAACTACATCAATATCTTTAAGCTGGCGTTCAACAATCGTGCTCCTCAGAACACCCTATCCAAGGTTCTGCAGTGCTTGGTCTTATTGTCAACTGAAATCTTTGAGATTCTTTTGGGCCGTGTTTTAAAATGCCATATAAAATGCTAGTGACTCAGAGTTTTTGAATTTTCAAATTGTTTGGACCGTTTAATTCATGGTAAAAAATAGAAAGGGTTGCATTTAATTTGTTGCGTAAACTAGAAAACCGTATTTATCGGGTGTTTATTGGGTTTGCAAGCATATTTTTAAACTCTATTTTGAACTGTGAAATAAAAGTAAAAAATTAATGTGGTCTAGCACAGACAATACTAAACATTGGAATTTCCCTTAACAAGAAGATCAAGATATTCATCTTCTCCGTATCAAAAACACTATGAAAATGGAAAACCATGGTTTGAGTACAAGCTCAATTGACCAACTAAATGAATTTGAAAATATAGAATTTAATCAAACAGCAAAGAAGAGGAAATATGAAGATCATACTTCAAATAAAAAAAAACTTTTAAAAAATAATGGTCATCCCACTCCAAATTTTACTCTTAATTAAGTTTCTCAAAGTAATAATAATGATTTTGACCCTCAAATCAATCCTTCTTCTTTCACTCATAACTATCTTTCTATAATAATATGTCAAATGTATCTAAAGCTATGAGCTTGATGAAAAATAAATGTGTATATAAATTGATTGTGAGAAGCCTTAGTAGCCTGCTTACTCCCAATCGATGTCACTCCCACGATATTAATGTTCATAATTTTATTAGTCTCCACAAAAAATTGAACTGAAGATGAATTGCGTAGGCAATTCGAAATATTTTCATTAAAATGTGTTTGTGGGACAAGGGTCGGCTAGTTTTTCACCATTTCCCATCAAAATTATAACATCCAGCAACCCTTTAAGTTATCAATATATTAATATATATATATATGTAAATATATATTGTATTATCTTACAAATTAGTATATTTTTTCCACTCACTCAAATAAATAATATAAGATGATTAGTCGAGTCTGCTTGAGGCTATTGAATATTATATCTGATTCAAATTATATGTCGCGAAAAATTATTAATTTGGCATTATTTTGTAAAACCCAGGCCAGAAGTTGCGGCATGGAAGTGAAAAACTTTTCGCTACGGACTAACTTTATCATGAGAGATAAATAAGGAATGTAAGTTTTTAGATGGTGTGGTCGTGTCTCGTGGTTTGGTGCAAATGAAGCCGCAGATAGGATGGAGAACCTACGACTCCCGGGGGCCATAGGCCACTTGATCCACTAACAAAAAAATATACTCACAAAATAATTGTCAAATATTGTTATATAATAATTTTTTTACTGTATTGTTTAAAGTTTATATGATCCAAGATGCCGAAATGCTGAAAAAAAATAAACAGTTTAATATCGACTATAGAGAGGGATTTGTTTGGATTAGTTGGTGGTTTTCCAACAAGCATTTAAGTGTAGAATAAACAATAAATAAATAAAAAATTACAATTGTCGAATTATTCATTTTTTTTTTGCATTGAGGATATATACTCTTTAAACAATTTATTTATATTTATCGACTGGTAGGGTTTTGTTTGCAATAGTTGGTTGTTTTCAAACAACGCCCTATATAGACTGTAAAACAGCAAAGTCAACATATCGTTTAAGATTAAACATTTGTGAGATGAGTGAGTTTTTATATTTATCTGTTTTAGATAGATATAATCCATGGAAACCAATTAGTATCCAATGGATTTAAATAAATTTTTATCGGACTGCCTGGAATTTGAACCCACATCTCAGGTTTTTTAGGTTATCTATAGTAAATATCTTTTTTTTTAAGACTTTTTTGGCATCTGAGGCCATTCAGACTCCGTCATTATTTATTTAAATTAAAAGTAAATATCTATCCTCTCAGCCTCAGGATTATGGGACTCCATTGGTTAATAATAGGGATTATTGCGCCTTTTTCTTATATTCATTGCTCTGTTTATATTTATTTTATAATTTCTTAGATAAATTGGGATAGTTTTTCTTGTTAAGCAAAATTGAGTTTAGAAGAGATTTAGTTGGGGCCGAAACATAGAAGAAGGGAATGAGGGAGGTCTCTATCTAAGTTTACATGCTGTAAAATTGTTTCCGCCATGTTAGAGGACATGGAACAAGAAATCTTAAGACAGGGAAGGCCAAGTTAAGGGACATTTAAGTTAAGTTTGCAAGTGGTAAGGGATTGCCAAGGGATCAGCTCCACGGAGTTTGTCTTCAATCAGAGCCAATCAATCAATCAAGGGCTGCTGCGTCCCTTGCCAACGGAATACCAATAGCACCAACTCCACACTCTATTAATTAACACCAATTTCACTTTACAATTTACTACAAGAGACAAATTAGGAATGATATTAAAAAAATTTGAGAAAGAGATTTTATGGATTATTTGTATGCTTAATTAAATTTAAATGGAAAAATTTGGACACTTTGTTTTGTGGGCTCTTTAATTAATATTTTAAATAATTAAATGAAACTTAGGTAGTCTAAAACTTCTTATATAAAAAAAAGTTAAATATTAAGAAAAAAGGGGAAAAAAATTCATAAAAGAAAAAAAGAGGAATTCTTTTTATTTTGTTTCCAACTTAAAATTTGCATCGTCGTCTTGTCGTTGTCGTCATCAAATCAATTGCAAACTTTGCTTTGATATGACAGGCTCGACTGCTTGATGGCTTTTATTTCGAAATTTTGCAAGAGAGAAGAGGAGATGAATTTCAATTTTCCCTCAAGACTTGGCTAAACTCGAACCTCGGCACCGAGCATCCAACCCTTTAGGGTCTTCTTGGAATCCCCTCTAGACATGCAGGAAAACTTTGTTTCGAGTGTGTCTGACTATGAAGAAGAAACATCTGATTCGGTATTTAGTTGCGCCTGCGGGAATCTATATATATATATATATATATATATATACAGAGAGGAGACAAAGTGGGCATATCAGCCTTCTTCCTCCCCCGGGCTGCAAATTGCCTGGTGAAATGATGCTAAATAAAAAAAACTTTCCACTTTAATGTTTATACAGTAAATAGGCTGCTTTGCTTATATACTGATTATTATTTTTCCTCAAATCTAACTTTTTTACTTTATTATGAAGAAATATAGTATAAATGAAAAAACCTTTTGCAGACTGAGAACTGGATATTTATTCAGTATTGTCCAGCCCTTATTCCCCAACTCTCTTTGATGAACAACCTACTCCTATCCCCTGTTTAAACGGGCCATCGGTTAGCGTATAAATAAAAAATAAAGCAAAATGATAAAAAAAGTTTATTAAATTTATTTGTTTTAACGTAAAATAAAAATAATATATATATCTGGAAAAATACTCATTGCATATGCCTTAACCAGCAAGAAAGAAATTCGCGCCAAAATCTTCCCACTCCTCTTTTGGTCCAAAGTGTTCTTCTTTAAGTTATTAAACACTATATATATATATACACTATTAATATACTATATTATGCACAACAAAAATGTTTATTTTTGGGAAATATATGTATCCAATTACATAAATACATAAATTCTTATTTCTAGTAATTCATGAAAAAGTTTTTCAAATATTTTTATCTCATCTCAATAATATTTGCACATGCCCTAAATTCCAAAATATTTGCACATGCCCTAAATTCCAAAAAGGGATATTAATAGAGGGAAATAATATTTATGCCAGATCACATCAGCTACTATTTTAACATTTTTATTCGATGATCTATTCTTTATTTATAAATTAATTAAAATTCGTATCACAAACGGCTTTATTCGTGTGTCGAGAGGGAGATGATTGTGTTTAGCCAGTGGTTGTAGCCGTGATGGATGATCATCCACAAACAAACACGTCAAGCTAATCATAATGAGATGATGCTCTCGTACTGAAATTTATATATTTTAATTATTAAATACTATTACTACCATATATATATATATATATATATCTTTAGCTATTTAGACAAAATTAATCATAAGCAGAATTCGTTAATAATTTATTTTACCTTAGTGTAATAAGAATTTTTTGCTCTTGCCTCGTGTCGAAGAAGTTTTGTTATTATTAATATTATTATTTATTTATTTTTTTTTTTATTTTCGAATGTGGATTCTTATTTGAATATTATTTATTTGGATACCATTTGATAAAAATAATTTATATATATATATATATATATATATATATCATTTAAAGTCTAAATACCCCAAGATCCCAAAAAGGCCATGATTTATTAAATCCAAAATTTATTTTTATTTTCCTATGTGCATATGTATTTTGTAAATGGCAGAAAGAACTGTTTGAAGAGCTCCTTTGAGAGGCTGGCTATTTATTTTTGTGACAATAAGTAGCTTAGCGAAGGGGGGTAGGAGACGGATTGGGCAGTACTTTTTTAAAGGCGTCATTTTTTAAATGAAAAGAAAAAATTAAGCCAGCTGAGGCTGGTATCTTGCAAGTGGGGACTAAACATAGGAAAAAAGTTATCTATCTTTCCTTAACAATTTATTACATTGATGAGCTTCTGATCTTACCGATCAAAAAGAGAGATAACAATTCCTAACATTTAAATGACATTCGTTCAATAAACAAATTCTCTAGGGATATTATACATGTATATTTACTATTTATATATGTGTGTTTATACAATGAAATAAAAAAAAATATATTAATGTTTAAAACAATTCCTTTTGAAGCCCTTTATTTATTTATTTATTTTTTCAAATGATGAACACTCACTATATACACTACATTTCAAAAGAAAATAGCCTATATTCAAAACACAAAACACACAGAGAGAGACAGAGAGAGTGAATATAAAAATATTAAATTTTATTTGAGGTGCTTTATTAAATAAATGATTTCCTATAGTATGTCACATATGTCTCCCAAATGTGTTGCAAATGCAATTTATTCCAAAGACTCATTCTTTTATAAAGGACCCTAGAGAAATGTAAAACATTCACAAGCAAACTCATAATTTTAACATTTTTTAAACCAATATTAAATGGGAAACGCTTTATTTGACAGAAATACTTTTTTCTTTTCTTTACTTTTTTTTCTATAAACCCTCTATGGGTTGTAATTCTTTTTTTTTCTTTCAAAGTATCGACTATAAGACTTTAAGATGTGAAAAGGGGAATTTACATAATTATATTTTTGTTTTAGTTTATTTTATGGTATATACACTTTTCACCTTTCTTTTTTATATATCACAAATGTTGAAGTTGTTTTGATGGTTTGTTTAGATATGCTATATAAATGGAGTTATACTAGCATTTTTAAACTACTTTTATAGTTTCGAAAAAAAATCTAACCTATACAATCCTTTGTAGAAGAGAGCAGGTTTTTAATACTATAAAAAGCGAAGGACGACTTATCTGGGCTAATCTCTCTTAAGGACTATGAACCAGAACCCTATTTACAAAATAAAATTCTTACTTCTACAGCTCTTGGGAATCTATATTTTGTTGTGTGTAACAAAAACGAAATATTTCTACTATCTTGGAAAAAAAATCGCATAACTCAAAATTTTATTAATAATAAATAAAATAAAATAATTCTCTTTTACTATATTTGAAATATACGTATACTTTAAGGAAATTTCGTAAAGATTTTTTTCTAGTCCCAAATAGAAGCCTTAATAATTTTGATATGTGGCACAAATAAAAAAAATTGGCATATCTTAAAAGCATTTTTTATATGAAAATCATTTTTAAAGGTTAAAGATTAATGCAGCCATTAATATAATTTTATTGATCCAATATTCAATTCAATAATTAATGATGTTTCTGTCGTTGATACAATTTTGGACCAAGGGGACGATGCAAAGGGGAGCTTGCCCATATTTAGATTTTGCAAATTTTTGTCAAAATAAATTCTATTTTTATCCACAAAAAAGAAAAAAAGATTGAACAAATTATCAAAAATTTGATGCCATTTTTGTCTAAGAAAATTAAAATTAGAAAATTTGTGTGTTGAAAAAAGACGTTTATTATTTATTTTTTTTTTTAAATTTCAAAATATTTTTACCATTTTGACCCACATCATTTACAAATATCACATAAATATCACTGCTAATTTTTTTTTTTTTGATTTAATGAAAAAAAAATGACATTTTTATATAAGGCCTTCTTGGACAAAAATAAGCATTCTTGCATTATTAGTTTTGTCAAGCAAGTGAAAATGTTAGTCTTCCAAAAAATAAAATACGTTTCTATAATTCCAGACAAACATAACTGCTCAAGCAAGCGAAATACTTTTGTATACTACCACAATAAAATATTTACGTTGGGGATTTAAGAAAAGTAGAAAATCCTTTTTTTTGAAATATACCGGTTTTCTTCCAAACCAGCAAAATATTTGATTAAATGCAAAATTGGGTGTCCTGAACTGCTGATAAAATAGTAGATATGATATATTATAAACCTCCCTAGGATTACAGGCCATATGAATATTTTACCAAATTTTTTTCAATTCATTGATAATTATAACAATAATGAACATTGTATATTTTCCATGAAATACAATTTATATTTCATTGATCGATAATAGTATTTTAATTCACTTGTTAACTAAATGGAAAGTCAATATTAAATTTAATCAATTTTGAGTAATAACCGTTATTATTAATTTAATTATATATTTAGAATTATTCACTCTAAATGTGCGATACATTTTATTTATATAATAATAAAAAAGACATAATTTTAATATAAATAAATTTGTTTTCAAATCAAGTAAAATTACGGCTATTTATCATTTAATGATATACTCATTTCTTTGACACAAAATTAGCTCTCTTTTATTTATTTACAAAGTAAGCAAATATTTTCTTTTTATTAATTATTAATACTATTGTACCATTACATATGTACCTGTCGCTAATATCTGGTTATTATGTGAATTGTGACAACAAATTACTAGAATTTTCTTCTTTTGATTGATTATTAATTAATATTATTCCTAGAAATAGAATACATGAATCATATTACATTAATTCAAATATTTTTAAATTATAATATTCGTATTATTATTATGATCATTCATTTAGATTTAATAATATTCTCTTTATTCACTACATTGCAAAGTTACTAAATTCTATATGAACCTTTCAGAGATCAAAGCGGATATGATAACTTTAGAGGGGACTTCGTGAAGAAGTCATTATCTCCACGGGAGATCCCTTTAGGGATTTTTTCATTAAATGAAAATATTTAATATAAACAAATCCTCATGTATGCCTCTGTTTAGTGAATATATGAGTTAAAATGTCATGTCACTCTGCGAGGAAACCTTACGCTTTGCCTTTTGCGTCTAGCCAGCCCGATTAGATTTAATAACACAATACTAGGAAAAGAAGATTCGAACTAATATCAACAGATAGATAGGGCTTTCAAACCACGCCCCTAGACTGAGTCAACATATCGTATAAGATAAAACAATTTTGCGATATGAGTTTGCGTTTGGTTGGTCATAATTCGCGCCCCCTGGACTCGAACCAGGATTTTCTGATTTGGCGGCGGACGTGCAACCTTAACACCAAGATATATTTCTTTTAATAAATAGTTAGGTGTATTGGGCGATTTGATTTATAATTTTCACTAAGTTATTAAAAAACAATGAAGTTGAAGAATTTATCAAAAGATTTTTTTGTCTTTTCGGCATCTGAGGACATTAAAGGATATATAACTATATTTTTACGATAGTAATTATCCAGGCATATTTATTTAAATCAATTGGTATCCAATTTTACTTAAATATCATTCAATCATTGGACTGATTAGGAACTCACACCCCTTGGATTTTAAGATTATCAATATTGACAATGTCACTATCTTTAATCTCTAGGCCACAGGGGGGGGGGGGAATAAAAGATATGAAATGTAAAAAATAAGAAGACTTGATGAATATACCTATATACATACATACATACATACATACATACATAAATATATATATATCTATATATCATATATAGGTCTATGAAATAATTTTTAAAAACATAAAATTAACAACCCCCCCAAAAATGGACCATAGCAGGTGATTGAAGCCGGGTCTTCCAGTTTGCGCCCAAGCGTTCTAACCACTACACAATCATGGCTGTCACTCGGGTGTAGCAATCTAATAAAAGGCTAACAGATCCGAGTGGAGGCTATGGAGAAGTAGTGGTTAGCACACTTGAGTGCAAATTGAAAGATTCTATCTTCTTTGTCCTCTGAATTGCTCATATTAATATAATAAATTTGGAATGTAGTGAACAAATAATAATTGAAAAGTATTTGTAATAGGATTTATGTGGCCTATTTCTAGGAATAATATTATATATAACTGTAAAGTAAAAATTAATTATACATTTGCTATTAATGATAATGGATTCTCTTTGGGAATATAAATTATTTCTTTTAATAAATAGTTATAGTCTGATTAAATTTCATATTTATATTAATATAGATAGGCATAATAATAAATTGCATTTAGTTAATATTTTCTATAAAATATATTCTCTTATTTAATAGCTAACTATAAATATAAGAAAAAGGAGTGGTGAATGGGGCGTTAACAAATGGGTTCTTTCTAATTTTAATTTTCATATTTTAAAATGATAGTTTCACGATCTAATTTAAGTATTCTACCGAAGAGATAGTATCTTTAGAATATTTGTATAAAAATAAGTAGGACAAAGAAAAAGATGAAATTTGATATTAAATTCTTAAAAATTATACATATTATGTTGTTATTGTTATATCTATTGTAAAACTAACACCATAATCTTTGATCCCAGTCTTTTAATTTTCGTTTAACTTTAAACTAGCTGCATAGGCCTCCTTCGGAATTTAAATCCAAATAGTCTAACAGAGTAAGAAATTAGTTATTTTTAAAATTCATATTTATGTTAATATTCTACTATCAAATATTTTACATCTTCAAAAAATAACAAAAAAAAAAAATATTTTTAATTTAGTAATAATAATAATAATTACAATGATTCTGCTCACTGATGATATTGATGATGATGATGATGATGTCAATTTGTGAGTCTATAAAATATGAATTCCGCCTCGTGGGCCCCGAAATCCATAGAGGGTGGATGGAAACATAAAGTATGGGAAGGGACGTGTCAGGAATTAACTGCATGTTAATGACGGGGTCCCTGGCCATTTCCACGATGCCGATCTCGGTTTAATATCCCCGGAGCAATTGCCCTCCTCCACACTCCTATCCCGTGGGATCTTTCTCCTCCCTGTTTACTTTAAACTGACGGGGCTGATTGAATATTCACCCAAGATAATATTATACTACACTAGGCAGAAAACTTGACCCTTCTTTTTTTTTAAAAAAAATTATGGATGAGAAAAAAAAAAGATTTAAAAATTCAACCTAAAAATAATAAACAAATGTGCAGGCGAGAAGGGTGCATAGGAATATTAACCATTAACGTGATGAAATAATTTTACACATATAGTGTTGACAAATCCTTCGGACTTTTTAGTATAGACTATATAAAAAAGCAGTCTTAGAACTTAGATGCATTTTTTATTGTATATACATATATATAAACAAATTTTTGGTTTATTTGCTGACTGTTCTGAGAACTTCATAAAATTATTTTTAGATGAAAGTAATGTTGACTCGTTTTCATCATGATCGATATTGCAATACTTGAATACTCTTCTTAAGAACTTAAAGATTTTCTTCTTATATGTAAGATGCTTATAATTTGAATAAATGAATAATAACTTATGAGAAGAATTTCTAAGAATTTTTATTTTCATTTGTTTTTAAACCAAAGATTTTTCAGATTTAATATATGTTGAAATATATATATATATTAAAAACAAACATTTACTTTTAATTTCTCAATTTGTAATTATACTCTATTTAATATAACTTCAGTATTGATCATCTTGTGGCGTGGAGTAAGGGGGAGGGGAGGAATAGTAACAATTGTACCTCTCAGACCGCGCCCTTGTTATGTCACACAAACTACCATTGTTCACTTCCGCTATCAACACTATCCATCATGTTGCTCACAAACTGTTTTCATCCCTTTCCCAGGCATTCAAGTAATAAATAATACAAATAATGTAATAACAAGGTGATTTTGGTAGTTATTTGTATACATAACTTATTTATAATCTTAATATAATTATTTACCTGTTGTATTTTATTTTTTAAAATAATGTAATTAGTTAGTTTCTAAATCTTAATTTTTGGTGTGTGAATAAATTTGACCTTTTTTTTTTTAATCTTAATCTCTGATTTAAATTTTATGAAGGCAGTTTTAATACTATTTGAATAAATATCCATAATACATAGTGAGGGTGGCGATTGCGCTGCTTTACAGTCCCGACTGCCGTCGTTACTTTTTATGATCAATGGAATCCTAGTTCCGTTGTGGACGAAGGTAGCGGAATAGCATCAAGACATATTCATTATGATTAACTTCTTAGCAGAATCTCTTTTAATTTTTTTAAATTAAATTAAATTAAACTTTGTAAACTTTATATATATATATATATATATATATATATATATATATATATATATAGTAAGTACCTAGAGAAAAAGAGAAAGAGGAATATGGAGAATTTCCTAGAGTTCTAAGTTAATTAAATTTATTTCTTTGCTAGTTTCTAACTTCTCCCCAAGGTATAATTTAAAAAATATTCATTATTACAATAAAGAAAAATTAAATAGAAAGTGATCCAAATTCGAATTCAAGTGATAAAAAATTTTTTTTTGTCATTTAAATTATAAATGTATCTATCATATGAATATATACAATTCTTTGGGTTTTAAGTTAAAAATATAAATATTAATGAAAAATCTTAAATAAAATAGAATAAAAGAGTAAAGATTTGTCTTATTTCGATTTAACATATCAAATATTAAATAATATAGATGATATCTTTATAACGGTATTCTTCACCCCATCCATGGTTAATAACACAACCAAGGAAAAAATAGGCAATCTCACTCTCTCCATATTCTTTCAAATTCTTTTGAGATTATTTTTAGTTTTTAAAAAATTTCTGGTTTCTGGTTTAAATCCAGACTGGCGAACACGTATTATAGTATTTATAGTCTTTAGAAGGGGTTCCCAATCTATTTCGTTTGAAGCCGCCCTTTTTTCCCGTTTTTCAGAATTATACAGTGCCTCAAGTCAAATCGTAAGCCTCTCTAATCCTTGTAATGCTTATTTTGCGAAGCATTAGATTCGTTAAGTCAAAAATTAAACACGTTTCAAATCCATAAATTTTATGTGAAGAGTACAATATAAATGCATTTTTGGAATAAATATATAAATTTTGGAAACTGTAACGTATAATTACATGACAAATAGGTTTCTTCTCATTTCAAACCTTTCAATTGAAAAATTATATTTTTTAAAGTATAAGTTGGAGAAATTTTTTTCAACATAGATATTGTATACTTTGGTATAGTTTATATATATATAATGATGTTTGGGTTCTTTTTATATAACAAAAACTATGAATGAGATGGAAGGACACTCGAATGAACAGAACATTGACCTAGATAAAAGGAAGAATAAATAAGTATATTATTGGGAATTAAAGAAATTTACAATTCATTTAATTTTAAAATTTGGTAAATTTAATTTTACAAAATGATTGAAAATTGCCTCAGTCAACATTTAGCTTCGTTCAAGTCAAAGTTAATGGGATGTTTCTTAAAATATAAAGACGGGAAAATCTTCTCTTCTTGATCCTGCTACAGCATATTTAAAAATCTTAACGAGCTAATTGGATTAGTTAATAGTTGATGACGGTGGTTAGTGTGTTTTTATGGTTGCCACAATAGAGAGAGACTCATCATAAGAGCTCATTAAAATTCTCCCTTATTATGCTCGTAAAAAGACTTAAGCCCACTAATTCCATTAATATTTCCCTCGGCTTAAAAGCTTAGTGTCTATTAAAATAAATACCAACACAAGACCAAGTCAATATTCAAATGTTTGATTAATTTTTAACACTTAGAGGCTCACATGAGTATGTGGATTGGCAAACACGAGTTACTCGAGCTAAGAGTGTTATTGCTTCTCTCCCTATAGTTTATTTAATATATGATACTGGTATCCCAGGGGAGAGATCGGACGGTAGATTGCAGCGTTGCCACGGTATTGCATGTCACTGACATACAGAGTTATGCGGGATCAAGTAGCCGTAATATTTTTATGAAAATCTGGCAACATGGTTGCGCTCTGGTTCCCCTTTTTTTTCTCCTCCTCCAATATTTTCATTAAATAGAGTATATGGGTATAATAAAGCAAGAAAACATGATCGATGATTTATTTTATTAGCTTATAATTTATTTATTATTAAATTAATATTTATGTTGAAATTATATATGACGATTTACCGCCCAATTCCAAATTAAGCGGCGAGGTGATTCTATGCAATGACAAGAGATATTAAGGTGTAATATAATCTGGATAGTAGGCAACCCAAATTACTTTATTCAGCGAATCTGTCATTATAATTATATAGCTATACAATATTTCTTAATTAATAGTTATTATAAAATCCTTCACAATTATTAATTTTTCTTTTAATTAAAGACGATATTAAAACATTTGATAAAAGATTGGTCGTAAATCTTATTTTTCCTATAAATGTAAATGTATGTAGTTCCGATTCAATCCATAAAATTCTTCATCTCCCCTCCCCCCACCATCACTCGCTCATTCTCTCGATTCGATCCCGTTTGTCGAAACTGTTTACTTGTTACAATCGTAAAATTGCATTTGTTCTCTCTGGTTTTGTGGTGTTAACGTTATTTTATTTTATTACTACATAAATATTCACAAATACAAATTGCAAACATTTTCGATAAGTGTCATTTTAAATATTTGAAGTGATTTTGAATAAAAAAAATAAAATTTTGAACTTAAATAATTAATAATATTGCTCTTTAAATTTCAAAATAACCTATTCTTTTGAGTATATATTATATGAAATTTTTAATTAAATTAGTGGAAAATAAAACTAACATTTTATTTTATTTTTAAACTTGATTCCGTTTTCTATCGTAGGGAGATTTAGAGAATTAGATATTTATCTAAATATATTCTTCAACCGTCATTTAGTTAAAAAAAATAAAATTTCGGTACGAATAAAATAAATAATATTAAAAATAATAATAAAGCGAAAGTTGGTACCATCAGATTTTTTACTGTTGTTCTCTAATCCGACAAAATCCATCTCATATATATTCTACTGTCCTAATATTTCCCGTTTCAAAATTTTATCTGAACTTTTTTTATAAGTATTTTAGGAGAATCCCACAATACTCATTATCACGCTAGTGTTTTTATTTGTAAGTTTGTCTCTGTTTTTTGATATCTATTAATTGTTATGTTATATGATATTTCGTCAATATCAGAACAATTTTCTTCTATAGAGATTAGAATATTAAAATCTTTAGATATTTATAAATCAACACAATCTCGAAATTCTTTTTTATATTTAATAGAAAACATTTCTAGAGACTTTAATATATTTTAACTCTTCTTTATGAATCCCTCCTTGAAGAGGAAATTTTAATCGAAACCCTCTCCCCTCAGAGGACACTGCTTTAGCACCATGAATTTTTAATTAATCTTTGAAATGAATTAAATATTTCCAACTCAACCATGATTTGAATCCCTCTCTTCTCCTTTTAGGTTCAAAAGACTAGTGCCATAATCTTTTTTCAAGGGCTTATTAAAATATTTTTCCGAAAAAATAAGTAAAAGGAAATAAATATTTCTTCGCATTTCGTGTAAAAGTTTTATTTTATTTTTGTCTCTCTTTCTCTTAGACAAGAGGTAAAATTTTTCATGATCTAAGGTTCAGTGGTTTACTTCACATCCTGAGCAATAAAATTTATTTAAATAATTAATACATTGACTACAAATTATTTTTAATAAATAGAAGACGAAGTCTAAATGTCCTCAAATGTCGAAAAAGAGATGAAAAAATTATATTTTATTATATTTCATTTTTAGTATAATTTGAATTTCTTCATAATATAAAATTTTATTTATTTCTCAAATACAATATTATTTAATGATAATAGAAGTAATATTTAAAAGTAAAATTACAATTTGTT
This sequence comes from Anisolabis maritima, assembly GCA_010014785.2. Classification (NCBI taxonomy): domain Eukaryota; kingdom Metazoa; phylum Arthropoda; class Insecta; order Dermaptera; family Anisolabididae; genus Anisolabis; species Anisolabis maritima. The sequence goes on along the minus strand of JAAAKE020091354.1, from coordinate 6,988 downwards.
AAATTAAAATTTTCAATTTTTAGGTTTGTATTTCTATAAAAATCAATAATTACAGTGAGAACGGGGTCAATTGTAACATTTCTTCTTCAACATCTAGCGTTGTTATTAATAGGTAACAGCTACTAAAAGTTAGTATTTGTGAGCTTTTAATTTTTAGCAAATTAAAATTTTTTACATCTTGGATTGCTATTCCAATTCTTAAAATTTTTCCTAGCCTATTTTTTTTTTTATCCAGTTATTAATATGAATTCTACAAATAATAATAATTAAAAACAAATAATTGTAACATTTTCAAACTTTTATGTAATTGATTGGAAGAAAATTCATTCAGTTTATTTTTAACTATTCATATTCTTTCTTCAAAAGCCCTTTCATTTTATCAATTAATTTTTAATTAACTGTGTTTGTTTCAAAAGACATTTAAATGTTTCGGAATTATTTAAATTTAGAGTTCATTTACAATACAAACTTAATAGCTATCTGAATCTCTAAACATTTGTATAAATATATAATTATTTGCTCCTGAGTAAGGACATTTGTAACATTTTGCATTTTTAGCAAAAACATTGAAAAAACCTATAAAAAGGTGTATTTATCAAAAATATTATAATACAATTGATCATATTCTCTTACTGTTTATATAAAAGGGAAGTTGAATTACTTACGAAGACAGGAGAAAACAGGATTGATAGTAGATTCGATTGTTCACCTGAAACAAAAAGAAATAAATTTTAAGTAGGCTATAATTAAAATAAAGTACTTTTTTGTAACCTACTACTAATTTATGAATTTTTAAGAGAAAGAAATAAGAACACATTAAAATTAGGAAACACATTTTATTCGGAAAGAGTAAGGACATCTGCAATTGGGAGGATTTTCTGTGCTTATATATTCTAGAAAGAATTTATGGGATTCCGAGTGGAGATTAGGAAAAAAATCATATAAAATTTTGAGGTTTCAAGATTGGTTCCTTTATCCTGCTCCAATGAGCTGACTTTGTTTTTTATCAAATATTTCAATGACTCATAAAAACTTTTTTCCTATTTCTTAGCGTAAAAAGATATTTATTCTATAAAGGATAATTAAAAAAAAATTTTGTAGAAGTATTAGTTTGTATTATTTCCTCATTTTGAATAGAGAAGTTTTTTATGTTTCGCTCAATTAAGTATCAATTGGTCTGATGGATTTTTTCCCTAGATCTTAGTGGTGAGTGAGTGATGGCCCCAGATGACAGACAGGTCCAGCCCTTTACGCGTCCTTATCTCGAGTCCTTGTCTTTGATGTCCCTTCATTTGATTAGAGACCATCACAAGGCTTTTATCTCGATTCTCAACCGATGATCCGTGGAAGAATCTCTCTCTCTTGAGTGTCCACTTCCTTTCAACTGATAGTCGAATTATTTTAAAATTTATTTATAAATCATCTCATAATAAATGACTATGATATCGATCCTAATTTCAAGATAAATTATATAGGTCAAATAAAACGCTAATTTTTTGACAGAAGAAAAATTTATTAAGTAACAGGTAATTATTGCCGGATATTTTGAAGATTATTTTTCTCCTTCATCAGCGGGTTAAAAATAAAATTTTATTAGGGCGAGTTTACAAAAAAAATTTTTAAATTTTTTTTTGGCAATAATTGATCTTCATAAATATTTATTAGGCATCCCACATTTTCACATTTATTTATTTTTTTAAGTCTTTCGACATTAGAGGCCATTTAGACTCCGTTTTTATTTATTTAAATTAATTGGTAGCCAATATAATTTAAATAAATTTTTGTCGCTCAGGAAACGAACCACTGAATTTTTGGTTCTTGAAGTCAAATCTCTAACTCAAACTACAAAGGGAGAGAGAGCATCTTCACATTTAAATCAAAAATAATTTTCATATTTTTGAAAATATTAAAAAAATATAAATATCCTTTACATTTCAAGGGTAATTAATAATTTTGAACTTCATATGCCAAGGTGGGGGTATTATAAAATTTAATTTTTTTTTAATGAAAAAATTTTTTCCTTGCCTGTACATTTTCATACTTTTTCCATCTCTTTTTATATTTCATATTTTTATCAAATTGTTATTTTATTTAAATTTTTAAATAAAATATATAACACCATAGACTATAAAAATTTAATATTCTTCAACACGATTAAAATCTTAGTCGCCTCTGGTCTAATTTAGGTCAACTTAAATAAATGTCTGTATTATTCCTAATCGTGAGCGATCACCGTAGGTTTTGATTTATGGACGAAGCCGTTTTACAACTCAAATAGAGTGGATTTATTTTGATTAGGAATATAGAGATAACAATGCAAACAGTCACGCATATTTTTTTCCTTTTTTTACTTCTTTTTTTTTAATATTAGTTAATTTTGTATAATTTGTGAATTTTTTCGTGATTTGTATTATTATGATTAAAAATGTGATTTTAGGTTTTTAACATGTTTTATAGTCATTTGTTTGCTACCGCCTGAAGGGTGAGGGGAGCGTTAGGCAATTTAAATTTTTTATTACAATAAAAAGTTATCTTTTAAATAAATTAATAATATAGGCGAGAAATTTTTTTCTAATCGCGAGCTCCCTCCTTTCAACGAGTCAGGCGACCAATCAAGCCATTCTATTAAGCTTTTACTCTATTTAATGAAACTTCAGTGGGGGTGGAGGGACAGGACTGACGACTGCAGCATTGCCAGTTTTGTGCGTCACTAATGGATAATGTTTGCATTCGTATTGTTTTTGTGAAAATCTAGCAACATGGCTGGTTACAATAGCAACTGCTTCTTTCAGGCGCACTGTGAATGGCCAGCTGACTGTCGCCTCACCCGCCCACTCCATGTTGAAGTTTCATTAAATAGAGTATGATTTGTCTCAATCTTTTTAAGGGCCACTACACCCTAAGAAAAATTTAAAACGTACCATTTACAATCCATAGATGCGAGTGCTAGAAATTCTCTATATTTTATTTTTTATTTATTGAATTGCTTTTTTCGATATAACCTCTCTTATTTAAAATAATTTGAATTTTTATAATCGACTAAATATGAGGAAATCAATTGGTTTTTTTTTTTATATATATAAAAACGACATGACAAAAAATTTTCTAATAATAATATTTCCATTTGGATTTATTTTTTCGTGATTCTTTTAGAAACATTCAAATTAAGAGATGATTATGTTAGAGTTCCCTTCCTTATTTTTTATTTCTGGATTCATCACTCAAAGAGAGGACTTATTGGGCTTGTCAAGCTAATTCCACAATGAAATTTTTTATTTAATTTAAATTTCATAAAATAATTTATAATTTAATCTAAGACAAATGCTTTTTATTTTATCCGCCTATTTATTCAATTATAAACATTCCTGAATATAATAAAAGATTAGAGCGAGAAAGTAAAGGATGCGTAACTAAAATGAAATTATTATGTGTGAAAACAAAAGAGCTTTGCAAACAAAACAATCAATTAATTACACATTTTTATTTTAAGGTATTTTATTATATAACTAGGTGTGCCCTCCTCCTTCGACCGTCTGCGCAGCAAGGTTTTCCACCTATTTAATTTAGCTTGGGGCTTTTCACGTTCATCACTTATTATCACTCTTATCTCGTTGATGATCTTCTTACAGGCGTTGGGTAACTTGCTCATTTTGAAAGATGTTTGTTTCCTTGTTTGATAAAATCAACCAAAGTAGAAAAAAAGGATACCATGCCCCTACGCCGTTGTCGAGAGTTTAGAACTATTGATAACCTTAAAAGTCAAGGGATGTGAGTTCGGATCCCAAACATACCGATGAAAATTTATCTAAATTAATTGGATATAAATATAAATAACTATGCCTGGGTCATTTGTATATTTAATTAATAATATATCGTCATTGCAAAGGTAATACAGGCTATTTCATTTTTTGAACATATGAGATGATAAATATTTTTATACCAAAATTTAGTTTACTTTTATAATTTAGCCACTAAAAAGAGCATTCAACACGATTATGTTAATATGCTATTCAAACTATTTCCCGCCAAGTCTTAATTTAAAAACTTCTTCTTCCATCTGAATATGAACGGTGTGGCATCTACCATGACAAGATGTATCGGTTAAAGCATGGCCTCAGATGCCGAAAATACTAAAAAAAAAAAAATGCCGACAAAACTTCTGATTTTAATTATGGCTGAGAAACTCGAGAAAATGCTCCTCACTTTAAAAAAATCCCATAAAAATCTGTCTACTGCTCATCATTTAGTAGTCATCACCCTCTAATATCATCTAGAGTCATTTCACTATTTGGACAAATCTTCTCTATTATAAAAAAAATCCCATCGAATTTCACAGTTTCCCAAGTTTTTCAATGTTATAGTTACAATTAACGTATTCTATGACTATTAGTAATATCTAGAATTTTTTACTTTCCCGACTTGATCTGTTACATGGAACAATTCGTTCCATCTTTTGAATTCGCCAGTTTTTCATGGTTACAGTTACGTTGGTTAGTGTTCCTCAATAACCAATATCAACAACAGCCGGAATCTTAGAAATATTAACCCTTAAAAAATAATGAATAAAATAAATTTTTCTAAAACAATCCTTTGTTATATGGAATTAAAGAAAAAATACAAATAAAGAGAGAAGTTAGTGATTGTATTAAAAAACAAAAAACAAAACAAAACAAGAGGAGTTGAGAAATTGTTTCTTAAAAAGATTGTTTTAATCAATCCTTTTTTGAATTAACTCTTTTTAAAGAATTAACTGGGTGACGGATAAGCACATTTTAGCTGTCTCACTTGCGAATTAGAATAATTTAATGGAAAAAAAAAGAAAAGGAAAAAAAATATAATAATAATAATAATAATAAAAGAAAAATTTTCTTTTGATATTAGCAAAGTTTACCTTAGCTAAGAGGATGATCGTCTGGCTTCTTTTCCTTTTTGTTATTGTTGTTGCTCTGGAGAAAGAGAGAGGAGAGTAAAAGAACTTCAGTGTTGTTATACCAACTTTACTTATTATCATGATAACGTTTTTTATTTTTGTCTTAAAGATTATGGAGGCCTTTAAAAAAAAAATATTTAAATAATAGACTAATAGAACTTTTTTGGTATGAACATAAACCAAAAAATGAAAAATGTCAATCATCCTCCTTAGAAAACAATTTTTATAAATAAATTATACTCAAACTAAACAAGGAAGCGATTAGCCGAGGGGATTAAGAAGATAATCCTAAATTAAAAAACAACCTAATTTCAAATCCAACTCATCTAACTCTATCATTGATATCTCAGGGGAGGAAACGAAAACCTACATCAGTATTTTCTTATGGTGTTTCTCCTCGTAATAATCATGTTAGTTCCTGACACAAATGAATAAAGAAGATATCCATTTTTTATTATTTTCCTCTAATATCTTATGGTCAATAAAAAAGCAGGCTGGCTAAAATGAGCATGGGTTTTTTATGTTAATTAATAACGCCAATACCAGAAAAGTTACACAAACGAAAATCAACAGTGTTATTCTATATTGAATGATACATACAATCATATAAAGAATATTATACACTCCCCAGGGGATAAAAAAAATATTAAAGTTCTCAATACTTATTTAAATCGCTTTTAATTTTCCATTAAATTTACTAAAGAAAAAAAGATAATCTCTACTTGCGATAGGAGGAGAGTACTTTAAGACTCTCTCTTGGTGGGGCGAATTTTTGATAGTGGGGATAAGATTTCTAAGATTTCCAAAATAAAAATTATATATAATATATTAATAATAGACAGATACTTATAAATAATAATTATCTTGAGATCGTATGTTATGTAAAAGTCCTCTTATGCCTCCCTGTCTAAAAAAAAAAAAACCGCGGGAACCTTCCAGAACATATATATATATTTTATCTAATCATGTTTTATTTCTTACAATGCTAAAATAGTATATAAAATATGCCGGGTTGCCGAATTTTATTTTAAATAAATAATAAAATGGTGTGACTTAACTTCTAATCGGTTCTGAGACACAAATATTCTCTGCTCCTAATTAAAAAATAAATAAAATATTTCTCTTTTGGGTATTATGAAGAGGTCTGTCTATTCTATAATCTGTCCCTTTAATGGATAGCAAAAATTTTAAAATAAACGACGCGTTGGCTTGATTAGGGATCAATCCAAAATAAAAATAAAGTTTAATAATACATTCTTTTTTTCTATAGAAAACATAAATTTAATCAAATTGAGGTGGATCCAATTTTCTTATGAACTCGTCGAGTCTTTTTTACGTATTGTTTCCCAACACTTAGAGGGATTCTTTGTAAGACTCTTGATGTGATTTACTCGACTCGATCATTTCCAGTCTGTGCACAAAAGATCTCCTCAAGGCCATCAATCAACCGATTTTCACCAAATCGATTTTATATATCTAAAGAGTTTTCTTTTTTTTTTTTTTTAAGGTTTTTTGTCCTGGAAAAAAGAAGAAGAAGTCATAAATAAATTTAACAAATGGAACATCTAAAGGAACAAATAGGATTTTTCTATCCTGAATATTAATCAAAATAACTTAATCTTCTATCATATATAATGGATGCGGAAGCTATTACAACGCGCGTTAAGTAAAATTCTTTTCCATTTACTTGATTTATTTGAACAAAAATTTCATATAATACTTAAAATTTTATAGTTTGAAAAATAGCAATTAATTTAAATAAGTGCATAACTGAACAAATTAAATTAGATAATAAAAGGAATGTAGTATTTTTTTGTTTTTGCAAAAACTAAGTTTATAAAAAATTTCAACCTTTTAAACTAGAGACAAAGTTGAAAAATAATAAGAGGGTAGTTATTTGTCAAATGATTATTTAACATTTGAATATAGATATCATACTTAATTATTGTATATTTTTATTCAACTACTTTATCTATTAATAAAAAATTCTAGGAGAGCAAGCTTTGCTCTCTATACTCTGTTTCCAAAGCCACTTGAACCATTTGTTTTGTTTTGAAA
>JAAAKE020091343.1:0-13448 GCA_010014785.2 Anisolabis maritima | reverse complement strand
AAAAAGAAAAGAAGGGGGAGGGGGGGGGGGGGGGGGGGGGGGGGGGGGGGGGGGGGGGAGATAAGGGTTAATACATTTCAAAGATCACCTAATATATAATTTATATATGAATTTTAATCAAAATTATTAAAGCGAATTTTGAGAAAATTTAAAAAAGTAAATCAGTAAATTACAGGTATTCTTTAGCCGATTTTATTCAAAAGCTACGAGATGCATGCGACCTAGCTTAAAAATAAAATGTCAGCCTCGTAAGTTTTTTCTTTTTTGATAAATCTTATTCACAGGCACAGACACAGGGGACCTTGAATTTCCATAGAAACCTCGACAACAATTTTTTTGCGATCGCAATAATTTCTCACTATATATTTATCAAATATAGATAGATAAGAGAAAGTAAAAAAAACGGATGAAAATTGATTAAAAAAATTTTCAATATTAATCTAACTCCTTGGAAATTTAAATTTTAAAATAATGAAAAAAATTATTTAAATTTAATAAGGGGTTGTTTTTAGTGGATGAAAAGTTTTTTAATAATTCCTCTTAACTCTGAAATTATAAAATTATTTATTCTTATTTAAGAAATGTTTTTTATTTCTATCAAATTTTTCATTTTTACTTTTTTTATAAATGGGAAATTTTATATGAACTCATTAGATAGAGAGAGAGAGAGAGCTCTTGATTCAACCTGCGCCAGCCAGTCCTTTTAAGTTAAGCCTTTGGGAAGGTAGAAGAGCGAGGGCCGGAGACATTTTATAACTTTTCGAGTGTTTACTAAAAGTTTTGAATATTTCGTTCATCACTCCCTCCTTCCACCCATCTAGGACAATGGTAATTATATAATTAATTTTTTTTCATGCAAAAATTTATTTTTTATTTATTATTAATAGTACTAAAGGTATAAAGAAATATAGAAGTATAGAAAAAAATCTAATACAAGAATATAAAATTCTTTCAAAAAAGATCTCATTTTCGATACGATTATCTATGTTACCACTCTCTCTCTCTCTCTCTTGGTGCAATTCTCCACCTCTCTCTTTCTCTAGGTATTTGCGCGCCCGCGGTAAGGCTCTGAAATGACTCAATAAATGAATAAAATAAAAAAATATTAGTTTTTATTTAAAATGCACTAAAAAGAGGAAAATATTTTTTCATAAAATTGTATATTTGGCTAATTAAAATAAAAGTGGGTTGGTCGTTAAGAAGTGTATTTAATTTCATATAGCTTTAACAGTTCTTTATTAATGCTAATTTGAATTCGATTCTAAATCATGGGGTCACAATATAATTGTACAGTTTATAGTCCGAGAGGCCAGCCGAAAAAAGATTTAAAATTGAAAAAAAAATGGGGGGGGGACTCCTTTTACCCCCTTGAATACGACTCTGGCTTTTATTATTGATCCATAGGTTAAAAAATAAATAAAATAAAATATTCTTTGAAAAAGAATTAAAAAAATTATAATACGTTCAATTTATCCTGTCCCTAGGTGCGGAGGAAGAGATTTTGCCTCACGTACCAAAGGTCAGTAATTCGTTTCCCATACTAAGCGGCAAAGATTTATTTATATCATATTGACTACCATAAAATAAGATAAATAAATGCCGAAAAAGATAAAAAAAAAATGGTTAAAATAATTTTTCAGTAATAGACAATACTTATGCAATATGTACCTTTACCCATATATTAATTAATGTTATAAAAATTGAGGGCGACATATATTAAATTGCACAAGGGCGCCAACCAAAACTGCTAGACAAGTTTGTGTATGCCCTTCTCTTTAGGTGTGTTTGAATAACATTACATTTTTGGTTACGTAAATATTTTTAATTCATGAAAAAGAATCAAAAGAAATTGTACAACAATTTTTTTCTTAACTAAGAGATTTAATGTTTGTATTTTTTAAAATTCTTTTTTCAAAGAATATTTATTTAATTTATCTCTTAACCTATGGATCTATAATAAAAACCGGGGGTTAAAAAAAAATCAATTTTAAAAGTCTTTTTTCCGCTGCCTAGGCCATTCGGATTCCATTATATTGTGACTCCATGATTTAGCTTCGGATTCAAATTAGCATTAATAAAAAACTGCTGAAGTAAAAATTTGATATTGATGATAGAATTGGATTTTACTATCAAGGCTACATTATTTGAACAAGATCGTCATCGACGGTCCATCACAGTTTCACATGAGCGATTCAAACGATCGCCAAGCAATTTTTTTTTTATGAATTTATATTTATATATAAATCTCGTGCATTTATATGCGAGTGTAAGTGTAAGATCGCCTCCCCTAAAATTGTCTCTTGGTTCTGCCACTAATCCTAGCATCATTTGTGTTTAGCTTTACTTATGAAATAAGATTCTTGTTTGTTTATCTTCTTTCTTCTCAGCGAGCCACCAAAAATACTTTATTTTTTTATTTTTTTATTTAATTTATACTCTTTTGTAGTAGCCATTTAGAGTTTTATAAATATTCTCTGTATATAATTTTAATATTAAACATCGATTGCTTTAGCCCTGTCCTTTAGTGCAAAGGTAGATAGAGGTCAGTAGTTCACATCCTGCCTAAGCGACAAAAATTTATTATTAATATATTGGCTACCAATTAATATAAATAAATAAGGAATACAAAAAACAAATCCAAACAACTGAATTGGGTTTACACGAGTCATCAGGCTACAATCAATTGATTCAAAAAACCCAATTTGTGCTTATCTATATTTTCTTGATTTGTTGTTACGATTACAATACTTTTATTACTATCGGTGGGTACAAAGAGAAAAATTGTCCCCACGAATCGGAATATATTATTAAATTGGTTATTAACATGAAGGGTTTGACTGGAGGTTGAAGATTTTTTTATTTAATTGATTTAATATAAAAAATGAATAATTAAATTTAATGAAACTCCTTGGAGGCAATTTTCAACCCTCGTTGGGCTTTTAAGGGTCCACCCCCCCCCCCCCCTCTTCTACTGAATCAGGGAGTCTGATCCTGATTGGGTGTTGTCTGACTCATCTTAAATGAAATCGAATTTAATTCTTCATGATATCATCCTTCTCTCTCTCTCTCTTTTATAATATCCCATCATCATCAGAATCAGCATCATCGTTCACAAGGGGGAATTATCTTAACCATCCCTACTCAGCATCATTATCATTTCTTTTTTCTCTTGCTCTCTCGCTCTTATTCATTCATCTCTTTTTTTTTTTCACTTTTTTTCAATGCAAACTCATTTTTTAATCCTCAATGATATTTTCTCAAAATTTATGCATAGAGGATATTTTTGATTTAGAGTTTATTAATAAATTATTTTAAAAAAGCCACCAACTTTCCTAATTGACTGGCCTCTTCCCTTTTTTCTTTTCTAATTTTTTTTATCTACACTTTCCTGCCCCCCCCTCTCCCCCCTCCATATCATTCAAGGTCTCCTAAAATTTAATGATGGCAAATTTTCCAAGTCTTTTGTCAAAGATATAAATATAAAAAAAAGAACAGTTAACGATTATAATAAAGACCCTAGTTAAAATTTGTTTTAAAATGTCGATTTGAATTCAGATAGAGAAAACATTTGCCTTTTATTCACATTCAATTTTTAACTTTTAAAAACCTGCTAAATTTAAAATAATACTTACGTGTTAGCTAGTTGCTATTGGAGTCCACTCTCTTAAGCCTCTAATCTAGAATGCCGGACTTGTTTAATTAAAAATTTTTGTCCCTAAAAAATAGATGAACATTGACCCAGAGAGACCCAGAGCACAAACAAACAAAAATTGATCATGATTACCCAATGGCTAGGAAATGGGAGGGGGGGGGAGGTGGGCTCATGCCCTATCAATCCTCTTCAATAAATTAAACATTTAAATTATTTTAGCCATTTTAACAATCACTTTGCTTTCATGAAAAAAGACTTTATGTTTACAACTATCAGCTTATTTCTTAATTTTCTCATATACATAAGCTAAAAAAATTATAAGCCTTTTGTCTTAGGACATGAATGATACATTCAGGTGTATATTTTATGATGCCCTTTTCCCGTTATTTTATTATTTCATATTAGACCTAACCGTCGCAGAATTAAAATATATCCAAAGTACTTTAAACGTTTTACAGAATGGTTAAGAGGTATGAGTTGCACCCTCGTCAGATTTAAGGCCTTCTCAACTGTTTGTTTACAAACGCAATTTTTCTTTATTATCCCCTCATCTCTGATCTCTTTTTTTTTTTTTTTTTTTTTTATTGTGATGCAGAAAACAAACATTTGGCTTCCTTAGAGTCACTAGCTTTCTTTTCGGCAAATGACTCCGTCCTAATTTGTTTATACTAATTGGAAGCCAATATAATATAAATATATTTTTGTCACTCAGTACGGAAAGCGAAACACTGTCTTTTGATACATGAGTCGAGACCTCTACCTCTACACTAAAATTATGTTTTTTATAATTAAACAATAATGCAATGATACAATTTAAATTCTATTTGACAATCTCAATCCTGAGAATGAGCCCTATTTGTGATCGAAACATCGAAACTGGTTGTAATAATTTTCTTCTTTTTGATTGAAGCTTTCTTCTTTTTTTTTTTATTTATTTATTTTATTGAAATTTAATCTCACATTTTAAGAAGAGAAAAAATAAGACTACTCGTTGCCAAAATATATATACATATATGGATGGGTAATAACCGATGATATGTCTGATGTCAAAAAGACAAAAAACTTGAATAGTCAATTTTTTTTAAATATAATATTTTTTTTTATAAATATTGTCAACGAGCTAAATATGAAATGAAAAAAATTTATGATACTACTATTGACTTCTTGGGTGTTGATATAATGTGGGAAAGAAAAAAAATGAATATAAAAATCTGGTGGGGCATCACATCACATTCTTTTCTTAGGAGAAAGATGTGTGATGGGTTTAGTCACATCATATATTTAAAATGGAATTTTTTTTTTTTTTTATAGTTTTATAGCTTATATCCTAACATTATTCAATTCTAAAACTCATAGAGGTTAAATAAAATTCATTTTTTTTTTGCCATTATTTTCAGTTATTGATGACGTCATCTTCATTAATTTTATTAATTCTTTATTTTAATAATGTTTATTATGTACATGACTAGACGAGTATTGACTGATTGTATCTGTATGTGTGTATACATGGAGAGAGAGAGAGAGAGGGGAGATCAACCCCTCGATTCAAAGGGTATAATTAAAAGGGTGGAGTGGGGGGTGCAGACAAGATGGCCGCCACCCGTGTGGCACCCTTCGTGTTAGCAAAGGGACCAACCACACACGTCGAGTGAGTATCCCCTCCTCCTAAATCCCCAATCCCCACCCATTTCACCCCTTCGCCCTTCATTCTGGCTATCGATTGCACCCCCCTTCCCATGAGGATTTGCATCATACCAAACTAAAATCAAACCAAACCCTCCATGCCACAAATCACCGACCGGCATTTGCAATTTTATATTGAAAGTACAAGTATACATACAATATTTGAATTATAAAAAATTATTAACTTAAATGGTTAATTTATAAAAAAAATTGGTGAATTTTCAGAATCAATTCGATTAGAAATTGCTATATACCATTACTCTGCGATTTTTAATTGTCTATCATTAAGTATCCACTTTCTAAAGAGCAATTTATAATTTAAGAAAGTAAATCAAACTTTCTTGAATTGTTTGAAAATTAATCAAACACATCCTCTACCAGAGAATATAAAAGCTTCTAATGATCCATCCTTTAATGGCTCTCCCTTTCAGAATTTTCTCAAAGTCGCAACAATTTCCAATGTTCCTTGCATAAGTTCGATCTCTTAGCTGAGTCGCTAACAATGAATAGTATTTGTGGTATGTGTTTTATACCAGACCTGTTAAAAATCGAAAAATTTCATTATTTACCTGAGAGGGAAGTGGGGAAGCCGAGTCAAGTATAAAATATAACGAAAAATATATGAATAAGTATAAATACATTGATTTTCCAAAATTATTCCTTTGTGTCTTTGTTTTCTAAAACCCCCTCCTCCCCACCCTTTAACGATATCAGAATTTGTTCTTGTTTACACATAATGAAAAAACAATCCAATTTGTTTGAAATGTCATATGTGGAATTAAGATTTGTTTTCATAAAAACTTCAGAGGAGGATTTAATTGAATTTTCTTCTGAATTACAATTACTATTAGAGGATACAGGAAAAATATCTATCTGTTGAGTATTAAATTTTATTGAAATGTTATGTTTTTGAAATGAAGCAAAATTAAAATGATTAAGTAGTATTAATAAATTAGATTTAGAAAGTAAAGCACAGAGAAGAGAATAAAAAATTAATTTATTTGTCGACGTTTCGAGTGGGGATGGCATTCATCAGGACAAAGTGGAATAAACTCCAAATAGTTGAATTCTCATTTCTTCCAATGATTATATTCCTGATGGTGATCGGCACTCGAAACGTCGACAAATAAATTAATTTTTTTGGGCTACTTCTCCACTCCACTTCAAAATTTATTTAAAAAGAAATTATTTTCCCCAAAATTTAGAAAATTTCTTATTTTAAACTTGAAAAAAGAAAAATGAGACCCTTGCGGGAGTCGAACTCGAAGTTACCCCTAAATTAAGGCCACAGTGAGTTGATTTGTTTTCAATCAAATGGGATTGTTTTTCAATAACTAAGGGCACTGAGTTCGAATCCCTCGCAAGGCTTATTTTTATGCGTTTAAAGTAAAATTCTAGAATTATTTATACTAAATACTCTGTTCCTTTTTATAGATTCCATTTCACCTGTTGACGTCATTCCTTCTCTTCCATTCATTATCATCTGTGAATGACATCCTTTCTCGCAACTTCACAACTTGAGTTTTCTTTTGCACCTGCAGGGGTAAGTCATTCTTGTTCGTAAAAATTTCGTTTTTTAATAAATTACTCTTTATTTTCAAACACTTCTTAAGTCTCTTTCCTCTCTTTTTTTTTTTCTTTTCATTTTCATCATATTCTACTTTTTCCAAATACTAAAATACCAAGTATCAAAAAATTCTTAAACTCTAATTAATGCTACACGATAGCTTTAAAAAATCTCGTTTCTCATTGAAATCATCACTATTGACTGGATGTACGTTTTGAATATTCTACTGATGCCAATAAACTATTATTTTTTTTGTCTTTTTGGTATCTGAGGCCATCTAGACATACAGACAATTAATAATATATGTTTTACGATACAATAATCCAGGCAAATGAAATGCATTCAGTAGCTATTTTAATTTTTTTCTTTATTTCGTTTGAATTCTTTTTCAAACGAAAATGACAGATGGATGCATGATAAAATAATATTAGGCCTATTCAAATGGAATTCGGGACCAAAATGGCGAATGTTAAATGCGGGTAAAACGAACGATACCGGATAAAAATTTCAATCTATTTAACTTATAGTTTTATTTTTAAAAGAATTATTAACATTTCTTATTTAATAATCTTTTTTACACAACTTTTTAAAATTCGCAAATTTATGAAAAATGAAATTTTTTCTTTCTAAAAAGCAAAGACCATGCAGTTCAAAAATAGCAATTTATAAAGTATTTTTATACTATTTTTAAATTCAAATGATTTGATGAATAAATAACATAAATAAATAAAAAATCGATTAAATATTTTTAGAAATTCGAATGGTTAGCTTTGAATTTAAGAAATATTAATAATTTAGTATGGTAGAGTATTTCATAGGCCAGTGATTAAAAAACCTTTTTGGCATCAAGTACCGGTAAATTTTAGGCATAAAGATTGCGTATCGGTAGCTAAACATTTTTGAAAAAACGAAGTTTAACACATAATAAATTTTTTCTTTTTATTTTATTCACTTGTTACACTCGAGTACACATACTACAGATTCAGAACCGCTGTAGCAAGCTATATTTTTTTCAAAAATTAACTTATAATTGATCCATGGATCAAATGATCTCATTTACATTATGCTGATTAAAATTTGATTCAAATTAAAAGAGTGAAATTTTTTCTTTTGCAAAATTTAAAATAAACTACCATATCAATATGGGACAGGAAGATGGTGGCATAGGAAAAGAAAACTACGCCAAAGCAGTTCGCTCGTTTATAATAAAGGTTCTCATCTTCATTGCAGCATCCAAAAAGATGATTCATTATGTGAATAAGTCTGCATCTTCTCCAAATTTTAATAGAATAAATGCTCTAAATTTTCCTGCCAAATATCAAAACTTTACCTATAGGGAGGTCAAAAATACGAATAAAACAAAATGTGGCATACACAGACATTTTTCCTACCTGAATGGTAAAGATTCTTTTGAGAATTTTCCCCTATGCATGTTACATATTCACATATTCTCGGTAAAAAAATAAACATTTTACAAAAGGTTTTTTTTTTTTTTTTTTTTTTTTTTTTTTTTTTTTTTTAAATAAAAATTTTATAAAAGATTAAAATCCATTTATTGTATTGTATTAAAGGTAAAGAGGGTGAATTGTGTAATAATCGTCATTTCTTGTGATTAGCTGCTTCAATGGCAAAAGGTCCATCCGCTCTTTATA
Organism: Anisolabis maritima; assembly: GCA_010014785.2. Lineage (NCBI taxonomy): Eukaryota > Metazoa > Arthropoda > Insecta > Dermaptera > Anisolabididae > Anisolabis > Anisolabis maritima. The sequence goes on along the minus strand of JAAAKE020091343.1, from coordinate 4,894 downwards.
GTGGGCCTAAATACGGCCTTCCGCCCAATGAAAAGGAAAGCACTTCAACTTTTGATAGCAAGCAACAGGCTCTCTCTCCCAACCTTTTTTAATTTTCATATTAACCCTTCTTCTTCTTCTATTTTATTAAATGACTATAAAAAATTAAAATTAATTCATTTTTTATAATAATTTTTGATTATATTATTTTTAATTAAAAAAAAGTGACGTCGCTAACATTCCATAATTTTCCTTTATATCGAATATAGAATAAAATAAAAGATTTATTTATTTCTTAGAATTTTATCTATCAGATACACTTTTAGATTTGTCTATCTATTATAAAGAGAATTTGACGACAAATGGAACGAAGGCAATGGAAAATATTATTTTGTTTTTAAAAAGTATACTTTTATTTATTTAGGTGGAGATTTCGGGATGTCCGATCACTACAATAAAAATCCAACAAAACTTCTGGAACTTTTACTTTTTAGTTGTATTGTAAAAATTAATAAAAACTCTTTTCTTTGAAACTCTAATTTCAATATTTTATTGGACCTAGTGTAAAAACACTTGGTGTCTTGATTTTTAACTTTTTAATTTATATTCTTTATGGAGATTTTTAAGATTGAAACTTAAAAAAAAAAAAAAAAAAAAAAACTCAAAATTAAAATTTTGTTTAAAATTTAAAACTTTCCACGTTACAATAAATAAATTTTAATAAAATTTGGAATACTTTTGATATTCATAGAAAGCTAGACAGGTGTTTTATGATTTATTTCAAAGCTCTTGAAATTGATATATCACATTATAATATTTAGACAAAATTCAAGACCATTAACACATAAATGCACAATCGGCATTATTAAAATGATTAACTGGTTTGTTTAGTCTTCAAAAAATGAAAAAATAAATCATAATCATAAAATTTCTAAATGATAAAAAAATATCATCATATTACATAAATATATATATATTGGACGTTAGTGGGGCTTAATTAGATTTGGTAAAAATTAAATTAAATTATACTTATTGTAAAATTCAACTTAGGCATTTTTTTCCTTTTGAAATTTCAAATGAGGAAGTGAGGCCTAAAGGATAATCCCTGAGAAAAGAATATATGTAAATACCCTTAATAATCATAAAATTTTTTTTGCTAATTTCCAGACGAAAATTTTCCATTTCCTCAGAAAAAATGATTAAATATCACCAATCTGCAATTTATCCAAAATCTCTATGTTCTAAAATTCATATATAATGGCGGAATAGTCAAATATGAAATAATAAGACAACAATAAATTGACGACGTATCAGTGCATCACTCGACTAAGCACCAGAGTATATTTTTTGACATACAGTCAGTCTAAACTTTTTTAGTTTATTTGACAGGAATTTTATCATAATCTCATTTATTTTATAAACAACAATTAGACCTAATATGGCAATATAATCTCCAAATTATCAATTTGGCGCTTGGACGACTTATTTAATTATATAAAAAAAAATATTTTTAATTTATGATGTTTTATTTTCCTTTTAATTAATACTGCTATTTTCTTGCTTTGTTTTATCTAGGTTTGTTGATGAAAATATATTCTTATTCTATATACGAAGGTCTATGTTATTTTCCCGTGACTATCCAAATAGTGAAAATCCAAAAATAAAAAGCCTCAGGGAGAGTGAGAGAGAGAGAGAGAGAGCGTTGTTCTTTGAAGGGTTCCCCGAGGGGCTAATCATACATATCAGGATGGAACGTTCAATTTCCCATCCCCGGGGGCTTTTTTTGGGGGGGCCCTCTCAAAGAATCCTCCCCCAAAAGAGATCTGAAAGGAAGGGTGCGTCCAGCGCAGACAATGCATTGTGCACTCCCCCCCTCCTCCCCCCAAGAAAGAACACCAACTCGGAGAGGAACAAAAACTCTACAAGGGAGAAAGGCAGAGAGAGAGAGAGGAAAACTAATTTGATTATTTATAAAATTTAAATTAAAATTTCTCTTCTCCATCTTTTCATATTTTATAATTATATAATTTACTAAAGAGAGAAATTATTTATTTGATGATTTTTCTAATTTCATTCTACTCTCATTTATTTTTATAAATTTTTTGCCGAATCCCCTGGAGTGATGACAAGAATATTGATTCATAATTCAGAAATCATCTTCAGATCCTGGGCAATCCAGGGATATACACAACATGAATATAAGCTTGAATGTGTTTAAATGTGAATATAATATAGCTGGAATAAAGTAAAGGGGGAAGAAACTAGCTAATATAATTATTTCCTTTTTATTATGGCCCTCGTTTAGGAAGATAATCTTCATAGGTCTAAAGCTAACGGTATAATAAAAAAGAGAAAATAACTGCTGTTATTCTTTTTCCTTCACCTTCTATCTATGGTGGAAAGAGAATAGTTTCCGAATAGATGGAGTAATTTCCCTTCTCTGAAATTTAATTTACCTTTTTTTGGTTTAATCCCAGGTTTATGGGGGCAATTTCATTTAATTTTTCGAGGAGCGATCGTCTCTTTCGACTCCTTCCCCTCTCCGGAAGATCCGCCTTAGATTCAGATAAAATTTTTAATCAAATTAAAATTTTACTCTGAGTAATTGTACAGAATGACGTCATTAAAACGGACAAGAGTTAAATCAAAAACTAGCTCAAATTTTTTGCAATTTTATTTTTAGTTTGTAGAAGCCATCGTTTCTTTCTCCTCGTAGGAGAGGAGTAATTATACTAAAGACCAAATATTTGGAAAATTTAAACGCGTTTATAGGACCGCACATTTTATTTTTTGTAATATTATGCCATATTATTTTTTCCCATAAAACTGCTATCATGACTATATATAAATATTAAAGAACATAATTTAATCTGTAAATAATTGTTCAATAGTTTTATTCTTTGCTCTCCTTAATGTGCTATTCATTCAGTAAAGAAATTCATGTCAATTATTCAATAAATTTGTTCGCTTACGCCGTTGATCAGTTAACTAGAACGATATTACTATTCATATATGGAGATTTTATTTACATAACATTTTTATTTAATTAGTACAATTAGAGAGTGTTTTTTAGTTTTTCTTGGAATAATCAGCAAGATTATTGTATGATAATTAATACTTAGTATGATAATTTATAATTTAGAAGCAAATTTTAAAGTTTCCTTATTTTAAAATAAATAGGAAGATAATTTTTTTATCAAATTAGTGATAACCTCTTTGGCCATTAAAGTTAATAATAATAATGATCCTACAAAATAAAAATTTTTTTATTTTTATTCTGCAAGAGAGAGAGAAAGTATCCATTTTGACCATGTGTAGCCCCAGATCATTTGGGAGATTTTTGATAACTCAATTGAAGGCTATTTTACATCTGGTAGAGCCCCACAATTGAAATTTTTAAACTACCATAAATTATTTTACGAAATTTCAAAATAGAATATATGACAATATATTAATATAATATATAATGTAGTATGAAATAGTGTGGCAGCTAGATTTATTTCTTTTATTAAAAAAATACACCCTAGAGTAACGTTTCGGTCAGCTATGCGACCATCTTCAAGGCATAGCTGACCGAAAAGTTGCTCTGGTTTTTTTTAAATAAAAGAAATAAATCTAGCTGCCACAATCTTTCATCTTTACCTTTATATATAAATCTTCAGCTATCTACCTCACGTAATATATTATGCTATTTTGTTTTTACTTTAATATATGTTGAAGTGATAAGATCATTGTCTCAAATTTTTTTTATCAAGTCTTAGTTTTTATTATTAAATTATTTAAAACTTTTAATGGGCCGGAAGTTAGACGTGAATCAAACAAGTCACAAAATTTAAATTATTATCAAGAGTAAAAAATTCCATAAAAAGTTAATAAGTTATAATCACACCCAACAAAAAAATAAAAGAAAAAAAAGGAAATATTAGAATATGTGTAATGTGAGAATATCGTGTAGCAGAGACATCAACGCCTTTATTTTGAAGAGAGACAAACAAAAACAACGGGTTAGTTCAATTAATTGAAAGAGTATGTGTTGCCCTCTTGAAGAAAATTTGGAAGTTTGACGCAGCTACGAATGGAAGATGCTCTTTCAGCTACCCATCAAAAATTGATAAAATCTCTGAATCTTGACTCCTGTATCCAATTTTCGAATGGATGAAAACCCAAATCTAATTTATGAAATTTAGAGGCTAAGATATGCAAGTCCACATTATCATAGGCACTTCTATATCTATGAATATGCCATGGATAAATGATAGAAACCAAAATCCATTGTGGAGTTAAAAGATCCGAAGCAGAAAGCAGTGACGTAACAATAGGACCAGCAGGATCCGATTTATCTTGAGTTTTTCCAAAAGGGTTAGATTTTGGAGACAGCCAGCCCTCGATCTTTTATTGAAAATAGTGTGAAGGACCTTATTTAGACCGGGGTTAAAACAAAATATATATATTTTATTTAATAATTAATTTTTTTTAAATAAAATAAATATATATTTTGTTTGATTCCTGGATTGAATAAGACCCTTTTTCAAAGAATATCTGCAAGCCTGAGTGAATGCATTTATCTACTGATCCTTTTATTCTTTTTAGACTGTAGAAGTTTTCTATTGTTTGAAATGCAAAACGTTGATTCTTAATTCTTAATTTTTTTTTTTTAAATAGTAACCTCTCATTCTAAAATCAAATATTAATTTAAGCCAAGATTTTGCAAAAATGGAAATATTTAAATCGCTAAGTGGATTAATGAAAAATAAAAATAAATAAGAAAGAGTATTAAAATAAAATCTAAGGATCGTGAATATAACTTTTAAATTAATAAATGAAAAAGAGTAGTGAAGATCTTCTACAGTCTTCATCTTTTCCCTACAAAATCATTCATGATAATTGCTTATACTATCTTGGGTTTATTTGTCTT
>JAAAKE020091332.1:0-14486 GCA_010014785.2 Anisolabis maritima | reverse complement strand
GTAAAAGAAAATAGCTTTTCCTACCTTCTTTTGATTAAATATAATATAAATATGCGAGTGATATTTGTTTAACAAGAACAACCAATCAAAAAAAAAAAAGAAAGTATTGTTGCATTTAATATAAACTTTGGAAATTTAGGTCAAATTTTCTTCAGCATAATTTTATTAGTATCAAGAACTTGGTATGGTTTCCTAGTGTGATATTAACGAAATATGTTCTAACCAAGAAGCTCATAGACATGCTGCTATTTTTTTCACATCAAACAAAAACCATATCAAGTTATAAGAGTAACATTGTGGTGAGGAAAATAAGTTAGTCGGATCATTGTCAATTTTATAATAAACGAAAAAAATAATTGGTGAGCTTTTGCTCTTTATTATTTGGCGGCCTTCAATTACCTCTTGTTAACGAATATTCAACAGCTACCTAGGCTACAGAAATTAGATCATGATTGGTTTTTGAAAGGTAGGCAACCCAAATGTCCAATTCACTAATGGATTTGCTAATTGCTCTTCTATGCATCCTGAGTTATTAATTTCCAGGAAGATTTAATAAGTGATCTAGAGGTCTCGCTTCACATACCGAAGTTCAGTGGTTCGTTTCCCGTCCCCCGTATATATATAATATTAGCTACTTAATATAAATAAATAAGAACGGAGTCTTAAATGGCCTCAAAGGGCAAAAAAAACTTAATAGTAATAATAATAATAATTGATCATAGATGGGTGGGTTGCTCTGGAGCAACTAATCGAAAAATCCATTTGTGAGTTGGTCATTTGAGTTGTCTACCTTTCAGTACAAACTGCAACCCATTTCTTTTCGGGACATTTTTAGATGCCGCGGGCTTTTGTGGATAGCATTTATAAAAGGAACCTACACAAATACTTTCCACTAGCAGGTTAATCTTTTGGTCAACATTTTTCAAAGTAATTCCGCATTTCTAAACCCCAATCCTTAATTTAAGATCACTTTTTCTCATTCCTTTCAGCCAATTCTACAAACCTAATGATACAAAATTATAATATTACAAAAAATATGCTCTCAATTAATAAACAAATGTAAAAGGAGAAGATTTGCTTTAAATTTTCTCTTTTAAAATAATTTCGTTTTTTTTTTTTTTTGCTCCGAGAGCCTCTCTTTATTTATTTCCTTTCATTACAAATGAATGAATCCGATTTAGATGTAATTTGTCGCATCAAAAAGAAGAAAATGAATGTTATTAGGGAAAAGTTTATCAAGGGGTTTAATAAATCATCCTTTTGAGGCGACAATTTTTAACTAATACTCGTTCATCATGAAATAAAAGGACGTTAAACGAAAAAAAATACAATAATGCAACATTTTTATTTTGTTGAAACGGAGGCTATTTAGTTGGCTATTTAAATATTATATACTTATATTACATTTATTTTGATAGATTAATATCAATACAATATGCAATGCTTTAATAACCCACCTTGAGGGCTCAAACATATTCTGCTGTTCTACTGTCCATTTGTATTTAATATTAAAATTAAATATAGTCTATAATTATGTTTTAGGTAACAAATAAAATATATTGTGAAATATTGGGCGTCCGTAAAGTTCGTGCCGATTTCCAATATATGGCATTGAAGCATGTTTGAATCTGTCAAAGTTAATGAAAACATATTATTTGTGTTCATATTCTTAAAGGAGACATTTCGACGTATCTTTAGAAACAAAGTTGCTTTAAATGAATTAATTTGTGTTAGTTTTGAAGATGGAAGGAAATAAAGTTCATTTTAGACATTTAATGTTTTGCTACCGGAGTGTTAAAAATTCCACACAAGCGAACAAATAAGATATAGGTTGTTTATGAAGAAAGAGCTTTAGCTGAAAGAACTGTTCGCAAGTTTAGAGCTGGTGATTTCGATTTTGAAAAACTCTGGCAGACCCTCCACCACTGATGACAAATAAAGACGCTAATTGAGTTGCATTGAATTAGAAGAGATATTAAAAATACCAAAAATCACTGTCCACGAGCATTTAATGAAGCTTGGTTACATAAATCGCTTTGAATTTCCCTTAAAAATTGACACGAAATTTCCCGACGATCTAATACTTTCTTTTTTAGTTTTCTGCTAGAAAGATAAACAATATAAGTTTATAAAAGGCTTAAGGCTTTAAGTAAGAGACAATTTAAATAGTATTTGATACTTGATAAATCTATGAGGGGTTATCTGATTTACGAATGGGGAGAATAAGTCTGATAATAATACCGAAACATGTATTTATGTAAGTTTCTTAAAAGCTCCTGTCACTTAGAGAAAGAGATAGAGATCTTGCTTCATGAACTAAAAGTCAGTGGTTCGCTTCGTCCTGAACAAATTATTCATATTAAAAATATATTGGCTAATAAATATGGACGTAAAAAAAAAAGATTTCTAAAAACGTTTTTTTTTTTTTTTTATTTAATCAAATATAAATAAATAAAATTCCTATTTTCATATATTTAATAATTAAGTTTAATTGGGAATTTTTTTTAACTTTCTGAAAAGACCACTGAATAATTTATTGAAATTTAAAATAGGCCATTAAAAACTTTGAAAAAAATTGACATTACCAGATTAAAGATAATTATTAATCAACAATTTTATAAACCATGTTCATTTTTTAAACAGAATGAAAATTTTTATAATATATATATATTTATTTATTTTAAAATTTATTTAAATTAAATTGATCACCAATTAATAGATACCTGAGATGAGAGTAAAAAGATTTAAAAAATTGTTTATATACCATGGAGTGCAGAAATTAATTCGAGTTTGGTAGCTGGAACGTAGGTAACCAAAATGACCGACTCAAAATGGATTTTTCGACTAATTGTTCTAGAGCTTTTTAGTTGTTAATTTCTAGAAAGATTTAGTGATTGCTCATGCGTGGTAGCCACTAGAGAAACTCTGGAGCAATTATTCGCAAATTCCATTGGTCATTTGGGTTGCCTAGTTAGCAGCAAATAATTTTTGCATCTCATTGTATTTCCTCAACAATCAGGGAGATAATCGTAATAGATTTTCTAAAAAAGATTAGAGAAAGTTTTTAAAAAAATCCATAAGGCTTAAATTTTTATAAAAAACGCGTATTGATAAATTTTTCTTCCCTAATATTTGAAATTATCTATAATGTTGTATGAGAAATTTTCATTATGCATATTAAGCAATGGAAGAAGCTTGAAGCTATGAAACATTTTATCCAAGGGTCACGTTATTGAATCGTAATTTATGTACCTTACGACTTTTTTGCTTATTTGTCATCGTGGATATCATTCTGTACATTGTATATTGTTTACTAATATTATTACTTAACAACTATCGTATTTTTTTCTGTATGAATTTTCTCTTCAAAAGAAAAAGCAAAAGATTGGACATCCCTGATTTAGAAGTAATATAAAAACTATTTATTGGATTCGTTTTATTTGCCAAAAGATATATTTAAAAATTAGAATTCCTCTAATTTTAATCATTGCAAGATCTGAGCCTCTCTTTATGGCTCAGAATATAATTATAAGAAAAATTGAAAATACCTTGAACATTGAATTCGCTCATTTATGTTTCAAGAATTTTGATCTTTTAAGTATTGAGAAATCAGGCCCAGTATTGGTCCAGTAATAAAGACAAAAATAAGGGCAGGGCAGCCAAGCCAGGCGCATATTGAGGTGCGAATGGAGCGTGTGAGTTGACACGCTCTTTAGAACCCTATGATATTGCGTTGTGTCACCACTTCAGGCTGTTCAAATATCCGTTGGTAACAAAAGAACGTGTCGCCTCTTATGCATATGCATCTCAATAAGCGCCCAGCCTCTCAACAGTGACAACGAGTCGAAACTTGTTTTGTATATTATAAAAATACTGCGCTTAGCGTTACAACAGAGATAATCGTAAAAAATAGATCCTTACCTGAAACAAAATAAAAATAATTAATTGTATTTTTTCTTAAATTTTTTATGGTATTTTAAACAAGAATAGTTTTAACCACAGCTGAAAATAAAGAAAATAAATAAATAAATAAGAAATATAATAAAAATAAATAATTAAACATTTTTGTAAAAAGTTTATAGTTATAAAATAAAGCTTTCTGTATTGGTCGAACGGTTAACAGGTTGAAGATAGCAGGTTTGCCTCTCGAAAAGAAAATGATTCAATAAATCAATAAAAAAAAAAAAAAAAAAAAAAAAAAAGTTGGCAACAACATCCTAAATATTAAAATCATTTAAGCAATGATGATAAAAGTGAAATTATTAAAATAATCTAAAAATTAGTCCAATAAATAATAACGATATCCCAGTTTGTTAGCAATAAAAAAAAATCATTATCGAATTGATAATTTTTTTCCGAAATATCTATTAAAATTAAACAGCTAATAAGTATACTTTATTACTATAATATGCAGAAATAATATAGTAGCTAAACATGAATCTCATTCGAGTCAAAAGCTCTTCACATCAATAGTTTCGATATATTCATGTCATTTGTTTTAACACTGTTTAATATGTGAATATGAGTCATTATTTCATTATCAGCCATGTCAATAAACGAGAAGTGATAATTGCTATGAAGTAATAAGATTAATTTATATTCAATATTTTATAATCAAATTTATACTAATTTAATTTCAAGTGTATTAAATTTATAAATTGTTCGAGGTTAATGAGCACTTATAAAAATTATAAATAGGTGTCGTTTAAATGTTATAAACATCTATTTATGCAAATAGAGATTATTTCCTAAATAAAAACGTGATTTCAATTCTAAACAGAAGAGCTCAAAGAGCCTTGGGAATGAGTGATTGATGTTCAGGTTAAGATTTGGAGGGATATTCTCAAGTTGTGGGTTGGGCAGAGGAGAGGGGGTAATAACTCCCGAAAGGAAGGGGCAGGGGGGGGGTGAGAAATGAGACTAAAATTGAATGAAAGACTTTTCTTATTCGGAGGTTGAAACTCCCCTTTTTGTTTTAAGAAAATATACAAGACAAACAAAAATTTTCTGTCTGGGATAAATAATACGGGTTGGTACAGTGTGTCTCAAAAGAAACTCCCAAATTATGCTATTTTTGTGATTTTTTAGGCAAAAACAAGAAAATGAAAAAATTTTTAATTCTTTTTTTAATATTAATTACATTGGAAACGCTTGGCTGGAACTTTTTTTTGAAACTCTCTGTATATTGAATATTAGGACATAAGGTATTTTAATTTTCCTAAATCGAAGGGTTGCATTTAGAAAAGTCTGATGATTTATTCGGTTACTTAAACGTTAATTGAGATCCAAAAAAAAAAAAACCTTTAGATTCTAGTAAAAATACTGTGGTTTACCAAAAGCACAGTTTTAAATCGCTCACAATCTAAGAAACCGCAAAGTGAAACCACTCCCCTGTATGTAAGCCTTTGAAGACTGAGGCCTAATGCCTTCAACAAAATTTTATATAAACTACTAGCTCTTAATCAAGAATCAAGACTTCAAGTATTAAAAATTGGTTATAATTTAAACTGCACTGTCCGTTGGTGCAGAGCTAGAGGTACCAAAGGACAGTGGTTCGCTTCCCGTCTTGGGCGACAAAAATTTATTTAAATTATATTGGTCACCAATTAATTTAAATAAATAAAAACGGAGTGTAAATGCCCTTAGATGATTTTACAAAAAATTTCCCAAAAGGTATTTCACTATTAAATTTTTTTTTAAATCTTTTCAGTTTATTCCATCTTTATTTATTTATATTAATAGGTAGCCGATATAATATAAATAAATTTTTATTGCTGAGAACGAGAAGCGAAGTACTGTTTGTTGGCACGTGAAGCTAGACCTCTACCTCTGCACCAAGGGAAAGGGCTAATTTTATTGTTATGAATTTGATGTAATGGGCTGAAATTTGTAAGATCCGAGTCTCAGAAAAGCAATCAATCATCATAAAAATTTAATTTATCCTTTATAATAAAAGCAAACAAGCCCCTGTCCTTTAGAGCAGAGGCCTGAGGTAGGCTTTCCGTTCTAAATAATAAATTCAATTATATTGACTAAATGGACGGAGTCCAGAGAGGCCGAAAAAATAAATAACAGTAGAAATAAAAAGGAAATATAATAATTTAGAATAGAATAGCATATAAAATTTCGGAGTTAAACATGGAATTGGCATTTCATTGCACCAGACCGGACCGACAGGAATTAACAACTGCGCATGCGTCTGGAGTAATAAGGACATTATATACAAGAATTATTCAAATTTTTAAGAGAGAAATTAATTAAATATTTATATTTCAGGTGGTGTCTGTGGCAGCAGGTGCACTTCCCAAAACCGTGCTGGAAGTATCCCTCACGGGCGGGGCTGAGGTTTCGGTGCAAGCTCAGGCCTTTTCCAGCACAAAAGGTTTACAAACGTTTGAAGTGAAAAATACCAGAAATGTACATATATTCCAAGATGCCTTCAAAGAATTAGATACTCATCATGCCGTTATTCTCTTTCAACAATGCAATTCACTAATACTCGAGGAACATGTGAGTAGATTTCAAATTTTTTTAATAATAAATGATGTAGAAAGAGATAGTTTAGGGATTAGCTGGATATTTAAACAGGATGTGCTCGAGGAGAAGATAACAAGACTTTTGCTCTCTCTCATTTTAGAGCAATTATTTGGTCACTATGAATAGTGGTTGGCTAAGAGAGGATTGGTGTGGAAAAAAATGTTTAAATAAAACTGTCTAATTATCGGACGCGTATCCCGGCCTTCTTCAAAGTCTTTAAAAATAATTTATAAATATATATATATTTTTCCCGGGTTGGCCCGGGAAAATATTATTCCACATACAACCAACCGCGGAAACCTTCCAGAACATATATATATATACATAGTTCGGAAAGAAAAAAATGTATCATCCATTAGATAACGCTAGCGGACTCTATCCATGATTTTGTACTTTTAATGAGTGTTTGCTATCATTCTTAGATCTGAAAATTCGTAGATTCAATCATGGAGGTCGGAAAACGCATGTCCGATCCAATAGGATTATTTGCTATTAGTTTACAAATTTTAGTTCATTTAAAAACGTAATTTTTTTTTTTTTTTGAAAATTCAAGAGGATGATTATTTATAAATATGTTCTAATTTTTTTTAAGCCATATCCCTTAACCTAATTTTAGAAAATATTGAAGGTTCTAATACTTCTAAAGGGGATATTTTATAGGAGTTATTTACAAAGACTAAAATAAGTGAGAAAAGTTTTCAAAGATGGCGGCCAAAGCTTAAGGAGTAGAGGCAAACTCAGAATTAATATTAGATGTTGCCTTCTGCTTAAAATCTATGCAAAATATTGTTCTTGAAATAAAAACAATTTTACCATATTAAATATATATAAAATATGTAAAATTTTGTAGATGTCCATAAAAGATATAATATAATGCTGTTTATATTAAAATTTAAATCAAACAAGTCAAGTCGTTTTTTTATATGTTATGTTATATAATCAACTGGTAAAAAATTAATATCTTGTAATTTTTAGCTTAATTGGAAGGTTTGAGACCGCAGGCGAAACGTCTCTTAATAAGGGCATTAATAAATTGGAAAATTTAAAACAAAGTGAATTTGGTTTTATTTCTTTCCATTTAACTAAAAATTTTTTCAATAATTTAATATATGTTTTTCTATATGCAAGATGAAGGAGGCGCCAAGTTTATAATCTGCCTTGGGTGCCAAAATTTATTGAGCCGACCCAGAAAAAATGTCTCTCAAATATTTTATTAATATAACACTATCATATACTATTCCTATTGTTAAAAATTTTTCTTTTAAAGACCTTTTAAGGTGCAAGTGAAAAACCGACAATTTTCTTCTATTCATTCATTATTATGAAAATTAATTTTTTTTATAATATTTCATAAAATCAATTATTCCCTGGAGAAAGTTTTCATAAAATAAGAGATAATCTTCTCTTTTCAAAATCAAATATCAAATTTTTTTTTATTTGAAATTAAAAGAGAGCTATTTCTAAAATATATTTAAATAGCCTTTGTCATTTCTATTAATAGCATATCCAGTTTCAATCCCAGCTGAGTAGCGCTTAGCCCATGGGATTTATTTGATAGTATCTGTGAATTAAAGATGATAGGGTTTAATCAATTTGTACAAGTCAAGAACAGAGCCGAGAGCAAACCTATAATAGATTAGTGGATTAGAATTCCGGCAGAGAGAGTAATATAGTATTTAATTGAATTGTCTTTAAGGCTAAAAGACTTGATCGAGGGTGTAGCATACCGGAAGAGAGATCAATCACACCAGCTTAAGAGCTAACAAGGCTAGTCTCAACCTCAAATATGTCAAAGAGGAAGGGTCCAACGGAATGTGACATTTCCTAAAACGATTATGAAATTGTAGTAAACCTTTACCTGATTTTTACTTATGATCTTAAAAGGTATCAAATAAATTTGGAAAAATAGCTACTAGGAAAGAGAACAATTTAATGATATGATGAATGTATGAAATAAAGAATTAGGCAGCAGTTCTGGGTTTTAACTAAAAGGTGTATTACCATTTCATTTGTTTCAAAAATAATTTTTTTAAAAACTAACAGAATTTAAAATTAAAAAAAAAAAATTTTGGAGCGAAAAAATTGTATCTAGTTATAATTAGAAGGTAGGCAACCCAATATTCATTTAGACATCCTTGTTTGCCTTCTTTCAGTATCAAGGACCCGATCGTCTTTTTAAATTTTAATTTCCATAGATGGGAGATTTGAATGGTAATTAAATTTAAAATTTAAAAAAAAAATAAAAAAAATTTTTTTCTCGAAAACGAACTAATATTGTTTTACTTTTACTTAATGTTTTGACTTATTTATATTTAAAATTATTCTTTTCCCCATGAATTTTTTACATGAGTACACTATAGTCAAAGATTGAGGATTCTCAAACCAAGGGACAATATATATCATATTTAAAAAAAAATCAATATAATTTCTAAATAACCTAGAATAGGGAAATATATAGTCACAGAAGGAGATATGAGTTAGAAAGAAAATAAATTTTGAAAAGAAAAAAATTTGTTCGTTATAACAAGGAGTGCATCAATTAGTTCGTGCTTGGTAGCTGGGAAATAGGCAACCATCCGTATAACCAAATAACTAATGGATTTTTGGATTAATTGATCCAGAGTTTCTCTAGAGGGAGCCAGACAGGCACAGATGTTATTTCTAGGGAAATTTAACAAGCAGGCGTGAGTGGTCCACTGGGTTCACTTTATCGAGGTAATTTGGGTTCCTTATCTTCCAGAAACCAAACGCAAACTGATTTATGCACCCAATGGTAAATAGGTTAAAAAGAAATCAACCTACTATTCAAACAGACATCTTTACTTGCGAGACAATTATGGTTTTGAATTATTTTTAAACCCTGGTCCTTTGGAGTAGAAGTCTCGCTTCATGTTTCAAATAAATTCAAATTTTATTGGATAAAACTTAATTTAAATAAATATGGATGGTCTGAGATGCCGAAAAAGGCTTTAAAAAATCATTCTTAAATAGACTTGGTATATAGGTATTAACTTCTTTATTTAAACTATTTTTGATTAGATTGTGTTATTAATTAAATTATTTAAAACTAACATCAATATTACAATATTGAAAGACAAATCAATATGCGTCATGTGCACATACTAATATTGTGTGTTTAATTTATTGTCTCTTGTATTACAGGCAATGGGCGGAGTGCTCGGACCGCTTTCAGTTGACATCGTCGGTTGTGAAGATGTGGCCATCAAAGGCCACGCTTTTTCTTGGATGTTGGCGCTTAATATCACACGAGTGCCAGCGTTAAAGCTCTCCTCTTATGCCTTCTCTTTCGAATCACCTCGGCCAAAGGCAAGCCATCATGGCAGAAGTACCAATGTGAGTATAGAGGATCATCGTTGCAATATTCGCATCAAATTGCTTATAGCCTACGCATCATATAATAAACCAGATATCAATTTTCCAAGTATGAAATAGAGAACTTGGATTTTATATCATTCATATTATCAATATCTATCAGTTTTATTAAATTTCAAAATTATAAAACAACTGCTAAAGTTTTATATTAAAAATTATCAAATCGTAATTATAAAATACCGAATCGGAGGACTAAAAATAAAATGCAGGGCATCTTCTTATACATATTACATTTTTACATAAAATAACAAAAAATAATTATTGTGATGACTATATATTGGTATTTTATTTACTATTAATTAGACCGGTTAGAAGTCAAAAAGGATAAGGCCACTTTGTGAATTTCTTTTAACTTTAGTCAAAATATAGGTGATCAGGTGATATAAATAAAATATTTTAGAAAAAAAATTATTAAGTTAATGAGAGAAAAAAATAGTTAAGTAGTAACTAAGTATTTAAATATTTAAATGTTTCTTTCGAGTGCTCAATTTGCCAGGCTCTAACGGCGGTATTGATATGGTAGATTATATTAAGTTTATGTACAATTTAAAAAAAAAAACAAAATTGAACATTTTTTTGTTATTTTTTATTTTGTTAAGTTGTGAGGATGCAGCCAAGCAGGATTTTTTACCAATTAATTGAAAAATTCCCAATTATGAGACGTTTCGGTCATTTTATTCAGTCATCATCATAAGATATTATTGTATTACATATAAAATATATATATATTATATATAGCTTAGTCGTTTTTAATAAAATAAAGTCTCAAACTAAGTCTATATATAATATGTATTCATGATAATAATTTTTTAATGAATGATGATGACTGAATAGTTTGGCCGAAACATCTCACAATTGGCATTTTTTAAATATAATTGGTCCTTGGCTACATCTTCACAACTCAACAATTTCTAATCCACACATTATATATATATATATATTTATATTGGTATTTTATTTACTATTAATTAGACCGGTTAGAAGCATAAGGCCACTTTGTGAATTTTTTTTAACTTTAGTCAAAATATAGGTGATCAGGTAATATAAATAAAATATTTTAGAAAAAAAAATTATTAAGTTAATTAAGAAAAAAAATCCAATCCGATTAACGTCGATATTAATGGCTTGTTAAAAGCCTATTGTACTCTTGATGTGAAATGGACCGAAAAGACAAAAATATTTCTATAATTCATTTAAGAATTTTATTTTTACTTGAAGAAGAGAAATTTTCATTTTTTTGTTGAAATTTTTTTTTTTTTTTTTTTGTTAGTTGGCTAAATGCTTATAATGAATGAAATTAACAATTTTAGCTAATATGCATATAGGCTATTAATTTCTAATAATTAATAAGTGACAGTTTCTTCTTTAGAATAAATGGACTACATAGATATTCAGATTTATTTTAGGAGTAAAATAAAATTTCATAAAATGATTTTGACTAATATATAAATATTAATTAAAAGTAACAAGTAGAACTAGATGTTTGTGTTCTCCTTACTGATGTGTTACTAAAAAAAGTTTTGAAAAGCTCACAAATTAGCAATGGGAAGGGGTTGTCTACTGACAAAAAAATATAAATGAAAAATTTTTTATAAAACTAATAAATAATAGGATAATATTCTCTTTGATCCTTTATTTATTATTTAAGTTTTTATATTGAAAAAATGAGGCATTCGATGGAATGGAACCGACATTCTACCGGGGTTTAGGCCTCTAAGTATTTTACTCTATAAATAAAGTACTTCTTACGATTTTTACAGGTATAATTGTAGACAAGATACAAAAAATATAAATGAAAAAATTTTTCTCTTTTTTTTTTTTTTTTTTAATCATTAGACAAAATCCCTCTATGAAAAATTTCTTCTGGCAATGGATTTCAACTCACTTTTTAAAAACTTAGTGGATGAAAGTCGCCGACGAGAAACCAGTAATTAAAAGGTCAAATATATATATAGTATAACTATACTATTAAATAGTTCTGATTTTGTTTTAAACACAATTTATTGAAAAAAAGAATGCGTCGCTATATATAGGTAGAAGTAATTCCTCTGTCTTAATTGACCTATTTTAGATGGTATGAAATTTTATAGGGAAAATACTTATTATTATATCAAAACTTAATCATTATATAATTCTTTTTTTTAGTCTTTTTCCGCTATTTATCCTTATTTATATTAATTGGTAGCCAAAGTAACATTTTTGTTGTTTAGGACGGGAATCGAATCTCAGCCCTTTAGTACGTGAAGCAAGACCTCTACCTGTGCAACAAGAGAATTCTTTTATATTATAAAATTTTATTTCCTTTTATTGGAAGATTGTCTTTCATTGTTTCCCTTCAAGAAAAATAAAATACAGCATGGACAAAAAAAAAGCTCTACAATAAAAGGGAAATGAAGAAATTAATTTTAAAAAAAATTTAAATAAAATTCTCTGTAAGAAAAAAATTGTGAAAGGAAATTAGAAAAAAAAAGGTTCAATCTGGAGCTCTAACTCTAAACAGAAATCAGACCCTCTCTTAAGAAGCACATAAATGTGTTGCCTATAAATAATAAGAGTGTTTTGAAAACTTTGGTGGTTTGTATGTTGATGGCGCTTCCAAAGTTGAAGAAGGCTCAGGTTTAATCTTACGGAAAAAATTAACCATATTAATGATGGGAAAGCCATCTCAAGAAAATTTCTTCTTCATTAAACAAAAAATGCCAGTCCTTACACATGGCAGAAGAGATCTCAAGTGATACTGATGGTCAGTGATGGTGAAAGTTGCAGAGCCAGAATTTTTTCCGGGGGGGTTTCAGAAAAATAAGAATTTCAAGTCAATTATAACCTTTTCCAAAACAAAATGAACTTTTTTCAAAACTCATTAAATATTTTCTAAACAAAATACAACCATTTTGGTAAAATTTTGAATTGAATAGAATAGAATATAAGACAATGACCCAAAATGACCCCGGACCTGCCATTTTTGAATTTTGGATAACTTGACCCCCAAAAGTCCTAACACGATAAAATTTTTAATGTAAGGTCTTAATCAGATAGAAAAGATGTAATTGGCATAAAATAATGCCCCCCCACCCCATTGTTGAGTTTTCAATAGCTTGGGCCCCAATAGTCTAAAGTTGGGAAAATTTTGAATTTAAGGTTCTAATGGCCGATAAGAATTTTATAAAATACTATTAAATTATTAAAAATATAAAAATATATTATTTCATTATTAAGACTTTAAATCAAAATTTTACCATGTTTGAACTTTTGAAAGCCAAGATACGCAAAAATTAAACTTTTTCTAAAATGCTTGTATTTAATTTGGAAAATTTTTAATTTGCTTTAGAAAAGATTGAATTTTATTTGGAAAAGGGTATAAATGACTTGGAAAAGTTATATATTAAAGAACAAAAAAAAAAAAATCAATTCATAAATATGATAATACTGTATATTATCATATATTCTAATTTATATTTAAAAAAATTATTTTAATGTGGTTTTTATGAAAATTTTTAAAATAACAATCCTGGGCTGCGCTAGTGCAAAAAAATTTATATTACCTTTATTGGCTCTGCATATTTTTAAAGTGGTTTAGAAATTATTTTATTATTGAATTTAAATTGTTTTTGTCCATTTGCTTAACACTTCTACTTTCAGCATAGAGTCTTGATATCTTCCTGGCATGAGGCATGACAAATTTATCTTAGTTAAATAAATATTGGTGGATGGTTAAATTTGCTAATAGGTCATTCTTCGGAACCAGGTGATTCTTCACGATGTGTCAACCTACGAGATGCCTGCCTACATGTTTCCAACTTCGGCGGCCAAAATACGATTCGAAAAAGTCTCGACTAAAGTAATCCGGACGGATGCTTTTCGGGCGAACACCCTGGCTAGTGTGTCCTGGGTGAACACCTCGATCCAGATTCTAGAAACAGGAGCGTTCCACGAAGCCACTCATATCTTGAAACTCTCCCTCGATCGGTGTTATATCGATCAATGGCGACAGGCAGCTCTACTCAGTGCTGTCGACAACTTGGAAATCACTCAGTCCAGGTAACGTCGACGCTCATTTACATAATTTTTTTTCTTCTGGCCATTTTTATGAATATATATACATTATTATGAATTTGAAAAAAAATTTTTATCGTTGGCTTCCGACGGACGTTCAGCACTCGTGTTTCTCAGAGGTCACCTATCCGGGGTCCAGCCTACTTGACCTTGCTTATTGACAATGATCTCGGCGGTTAATTTTCTTCTTCCAAGCCAGATCCGCCAGCGCTCATTTATAAAAAATTAAACCTTTATTCGAATAATCTTATTTTTAGCAAGAAATGGGCTAGGTAATTAATTTCTTTGAAAATGTATTAAGTAGGCAAAAATGATGAGAAGAACATAGGCCTATATTTAGATTATATTCAAAAGTGGTAAGTTAAGAATTTTTGGTAGATTAGTAAATTGATATAATATTGAAAAGAGAATAGCAGCCAAGAATAAAAGCCTCTATGCCGAAACGTCCCAAATAAAGACTTTTTGTAACTAGAGGCTTTTATTCTTGGCTGTTGATGAAATTG